>PVJX010022302.1:0-13162 GCA_004027295.1 Dolichotis patagonum
AAAAACTAGTATATTCTAAAAAAACAAAACAAAACAAAACAGGGTCTCACTATGCAGTTGAGGCTGGCCTTAAACTCACTATGTAGCCCAGGCTGCTCTCAAACTTGCAGCACTCCTCCTGCCTCAGCCTCCTGAGTGCTGAGATGACAGCTGTGTCCCACCACACCTGGTTTTTACCACTCATCTGGCCAGTGCTCGGCATATAACTAGAGGGTCTGACACATCTGCTAAAGGGGTGCCAGGACCTCATCAGTGAGCCTGGAGCTGCCTGAGGGCTGTGTGTGAGGCGCTCTCGCAGGTTTAAGGAAAGCAAGCCCTGAAGAGGCGGCTGCAAAGCCCGCAGGCCTGGGCTCATCACCGACCCCGAGCAGTTCCTCAGCACTGAGCATCTGCCTCCTCACTGTGAGACACAACTGGGGGTGACGACCACACGAGGCTGGGGGCGGCGTGGAGGGCATGCGACACCACGCCACAAACAGCAGTTCCTGTCCTGCATGCTGAAGGCACAAAAGCAGTGTTTTCGGGAACAGGGACAGGGTGGTGCACAGCAGAGCACCCGAACTAGTGACATGTGGCATCAAAACACACTGTTAGCCAGGCGTGGTGGTGCAGCCTGTCATCCCAGCACTCGGGAGGCTGAGGCAGGAGGACCCTTGCAAGTTCGAGACAAGCATGGGCTACAAAGTGAGGTCAAGGCCAGCCTGAACTGCACAGTGAGACCCTGTCTCAAAAAGACACGCACACAGAAAGAAAGAAAAAGAAAAGAAACACACACTGTTGCAAAGTGTCACGCAAATCCTGTCAAAGCTCCTATCTGTTTCTCACATCAGTGGCTCCAGAACAGCAGCCGCTGCCAGACAGACTGACGAAGTCCGTGCCAGCGGCGTCTGCTCTTAGATCCAGGGTGGGGAAGGAAGGCAAGGCCCAGCTGAGCGCAGGGGCGGCTGAGACGCTGCGGAAGGCGGCACGCTGCACGGCCTCCGCCCGCCCGCCCACCACAGCTGGCCCATCCATGCCCGGGAACGCCTGCCCACCACGGCGCTGACACTGGGCATGGCCGCAGGGCTCCGAGGACAGCGCCCACGGAAGGGGCAGGAGAGGCCAGGAGCCAGCGGTGGCTCCGAGGCCCGGGCCTGGTGTCCCCGGCTCACCTGTGTCTGGCTCCCGCATCTCGGTGAGGTGAGCTCAGCACTGCCGCCCTCAGGTCTCTGACTCAGCAGGGGGGCACGGGGCCTGGCACAGGGTCACCACTGCCTACACACAGATGCCACTGCGGCCCTTCCCGGGCGAGCCGCAGACACAGCCTGATTTACACGGGCCAGAGGAAGACGCAGCCCCTGGAGGGGGCGAAGCAGAGGGGCCGTCCCAGCACCATGGTCCCGCATCTGCTGCTTTTCTCTGAGAGACAAGACCCCCACAAACACAGGTGCTCACAGCACAGCTCGGGCACCAGCCCAGTCGGGCAGCACTCTGCCCTGGGTGCACCAGGCCTCATTGGCACAGGATCAAACAGGAGGCCAGGGGTGAGAGAAAGACACCAGCGACTGACCCCCAGGACAGAAGCAATCACGTCCACCACCGACGGCGCCTTCCCAGGCTCGGTGCGGGGCACAGCACACACAGCAGGCCCTTACAGCCTGTAACCCCTCACCTGCCTCCAGATGCTGCCCACCAATCCACCTTCCGGCCTTCCATGTCCGTGTCCTGTGGCTCAGGCCCTGGATGGCGAAGCAGCGAGGGGACAGGAGATGAGGCTGCAAGGTTCTCCCAGAGCCTCAGAGAAGCAGAACCAGCACTCACAGCTGCATCAGCAGCCTTATTACTACAAGAACAGTTTCCCCTGAGGACCCCCAGAGCGTCACAGGACCCCGAGTGTCCACAGACGGTGCCTAGAGAACTGCTGCCTTCCTCTACTCGTCCCACGAGCTGCCCACACTCAGACTGGGAAAGCCCCCGAGGCGGAAGACGACATCTTAGCAGCCCTGGACCCACCACGGGTGCTGGCCCTGTTCAGACCACGCCAACTCACTGTGCTGGCCCGGTGTCCTAGGCAGGACCTGGCAAGGGTGAGTGGGAGCTGCTGGCCACTTCCATGCGAGGCAGGGAGGACTTCCGGGCTGGCTGTGCTGCGGGCGTCAATGCCACCTTTCGGGACCTGCCCTTCGGCAGCCCTGTCGATGTTTTCTACCTCATGCCCCCTTAACGCACTGTGCCACTGTCCTGCCACCCTTCACCAGTACCACCCCCACCCCCCACCCCCACCTCCAAGGGCACGCTGGCTGGCTTTATCTCCTGTGAGTTTAACCAGCCCTTTGGGTTCCCCTCAACTCAAACCAAGCTGTGCCTGAATTACAGGTCCACTGCTACACGGCTGGGGAAGTTATTCAGCTCACCTGAGACTCCACTGCCTCATCTGTGAAGCATGACTAAAACCTTCCTTGGAGAGTTTTTATTATGCCTGTGACTCTAAACTAAACCCACAATAGTCTCTGTGAAACGGTCAGTGCTCGGTCTGCAGAAATGACCGACTCCGGGTTCCCGGGAAATGAGCTCTGCCTCCCCGGCCCTTGTGTACCTCAACTGCTGTGCATCTCTGCTCGCCACCTGCAACCTTCTCTATCGTTTGATGCCCTTGGTGATGGGCAGAGACTGAGTCCCCAGGGCGCCACCTGGCATAAAGGACACCTCTGCTTCCTGGACTGGAGGGGCCTGTTTTCCCTAAAGGAAACGACGCCTGCTGCTTGCCCGTGAGTCCTGGGTGCTCTGAACTGCAGGCGTCCTGCTCCCAGGAAGCAGCCTCCGTCTCTCTCCACCAACCTTCCCTGTCCTGTTCACAGATCCCTGCCTTTACTGGTCACAGCACATCCCTGCCACAGTGTCCGAACACATCTCGGCGGATTTCATTCAGACACTGCTCAGACTGACGTACTAAACAGAAAGCAGATCTGTAAGAGCCGTAATGCTGCCAGGAAATGCTCTCCTGCCGAGTCCCAGGAAACGTCACGTTACACCGAGACGATGAACTACTGAAGGCCAGAGAGGAGTCTGGGGGTGCCTGTGCGCACAAACACAGGAGGAATCGGACAGCCGGAGCCCACTGGACAGTGCAGTCTCAGGGAGAAAAACAAAAGCCAGACCGGACAGAAGAAATAGGACGCACGGCTGGCAGTTATAATGTATATAGTAGACTCTTACCTGCTTGATCGAGTCTGAGCAAAAAATAAGGGACACACATGGACCGAAATAACTTCTTCAGCTGGAAGAGGTTGGAAACTAAAGGTTGTGATGCACAGGAGAGCTCCTATCCAGATTTTCCTTTCTTACTCCCCCACCAGCCTCCTCCTCCGGAAACTTTTCAGTTCATTTTAATGCGACCCACAAGATTCTCCTGCTGTCTGTAACGACCTTTAAAAGAGTGTCTGAAGTCTGTTGATCCCATTCTACTGTCAGTGAGTCATCTATGCAGCTTTGGAAAATACATTTTACATGTTTGGTGACTCAGTCGACTCCACTATAAATGGGCCCAATAATAACCACTAGAATACTTACTGTTCCCCAAACGCCATGTGATAGCCCTTGGGGAAAAGATCCTCGCAGTATACAATACTAATTTTTTTTGCCAAATAAATTCAACCAACAAATCAGTTTAAAAAGTCATGTGCTCACTGGGCGTGGTGGCGCATGCCTGTAATCCCAGCACTCGGGAGGCTGAGGCAGGAGGATTGTCACAAGTTTGAGGCCAACCTGAGCCACAAAGCAGCTGAAGGCCAGCCTGAACTGCATAGTGAGACCTTGTCTCAAAAAGACGAAAAAAAAAAAGAGAGAAAGAAAGAAAAAGTGATATGCTCAAGTCTATACAGATTATACTGGTAAAAACTAAAGTTTTACTGGATGGATAAAAGTTAATTTTGCCAAACCTATATTACAAAATAACACTCAAATGACATAAAGGAGACCGTCACATACACGACATTGAAGTACATGACACAAAGAGCCCATCAGTAATATTTTGGAAAGTTTAGGACACATTCCACCTTCTTACTTGCTTGTTGGCTAAGACTTTACGAAGGGCCCGAGGAGTCTGAAGCTCGGGAACTGTCAGTCAGGAAGGCAGCCTTACCCAGACGCCGCCAGAGCAGCCGCAGAGGCCCCCGCAGGGAGGCGGGCTGGGCCGGCAGCTCCCGGCACCGCGCACGGCGCCGGGCCCTGCGCAAGGCCGGGCGCCCCCACACAGCTCCAGGCGCCTCAGTTCAGCCAGTGGCAGCACACATTTAAAAAGGGAACGGTCCTTCTGAGGAGCGATGAGGTAAAGAGAGAGGGACATCAAACAGAGCGCTGAAAGCTACAGAAGTAAGCCTGCTGGACAAAGGTCAATGCTTATTCAACACTCACTTTCTAAGACTAAAAACAAGTTTACATGCACATAAGACAAAAACTCTTCTATGTCTTCCTTAGCCAAGCATTTTATAAGTAAAATGTGGTTTGTTACAATAAAACACATTTTCCAGTCATAAAAAAATACTCCAAAAAGTCACCATCAAAATGTAAAATATAGCCAGGCATGGTGATACATGCCTGTAAGGAGGCACAGAAGGAGAAGGAAGCTGAGGCAGGAGGATGGCTGTGACTTTGAGGCCAGCCTGGGCTACAGAGTGAGTTCAAGATCAGCCTGAACTGCACAGTGAATCCTTGTCTCAAAAAGACAACAAAAAAATTTTTAAATTAAAATGTAGAAAACATATTCCAGAGTATACATAATCCCACTTCAAGGACATTTACTCTCTAGGTTATTTCAGTTCTGAATGAACCTTACAACCACAATTGAGGCTCTGTATGAAATCATACAAGCCCACTTTCTAGAATCTCGTCCTGATAAAACCTATCCTGTGAAACGCACACACTACGGAGAAATGCCAATGGCTCTGCCCCTCAGCAGTAGATAAGCTGGAATGAGCCACCACCTGCCAATTCCAACTAAACCCTTCTGCCTGCCCCTGAAATAGCTAGGACACAGATACCACACGTCCTCCACAGGTAGGGAGGGTTGGTCTTTGCCCTTCAAAACGCCCTCTGCATCGGAGGGCACGTTCAAAACACATGGAAAAAGTGTTATACAACACACGGAAACTGACCTTACGTATCTCACTGCAGGTGCTTCCCCACTTGAATTAATGCAAATTATATTACTCACCCCAGCGAGAGGGAAACATTAATTAGGCCAAGTAGAAATACAAAAGCAAAGTTTCTCCTTCCCGATTTACTCAAATCACAATTGTTAAACAAGTTGCTAAAATCAAAGAAGGAAATAACCTGAGGAAATTACATGTATTTTCTTTTAAGATGGGGGTCTTGCTATGCTACCCACACTTGCTTGGAATGCCTGTGCTCAAGTGATCCTCCTGCCTCAGCCTCCCAAATCTGGGGCTACAAGTATGTACCATCATGCCTAACTAAGGCAATTTTTAAAATAACTAACAGGAATAGCTAAGTACACAAGCTGTATCCTCCAGTGAAATTCACCTTTTTTACCAGGAGAGTCACTTAACTATCTTTCATGGCCAAAGACATTGAAAACTAATGATCACATTAGTCGGTACCAATATGAAAACAGCCTGTACATCCAGGAAAGCACAGGAACTGGTATTTGCCAAGGTGAAATCAAAGGCTATTTGTCCAGCAGACTGACGTACCAGGAATGACTCAGATAAAGACAGTCCGTGAAGCTACTGGAATATCTATACATGCAAATAAGTCCGTAAATAGGAACATGAGTTTTGTAGGAAAAGCTCTCCGTTTCAGAGCAGATTTGAAGAGCTAGGAAGTGGGGAATTAGTAGGAGAATTTAGGAATCACTTAGTTAGAAAAAGACCCATTACAGGTCCAAATAGTGGGGTTTCCAGGACAGGCCAAGAATCTAAAGACCAAACCCAGGGGCGATCCTGACCCCCAAGCCCCGCTCTTCCTTGGGGAATTTTGTGGCAAGCACGAGGTTGTGAGTTCAGTCCTTAGTACCTCCTTCCCCCCCAAAAAACCCTGGAATTTTGCAATTCTTTAAAAACGTTGAAAAGTCTAAGTAGAGCGAGCAAAGACTGCTCGGCACACAGCACAGGCCCAAAGGTAGCTCTGACCACTGGCAGAATCGGTCGTGCTGGTGTTAAGTCAGGTGTCAGGTGCCCACTGTTTCTCCAAGACTCAGTACTCACAGAAGGGAGATCGCCACCCCAGACGGTCAGCTGTGACTGGGAAACAGGACGGGCACTAGTCTGTTCTGAACAAACATTTGCCGGCGCTGATTAAGTGGCAGGCATATTCTCTGGCTTTTACGAATACTAGCTAATTTAAGGTTCTCCACAGGCTCACGCCGTGCGTATGGTTACACACATTTGGCAGATAAGCACACTGAGACACAATAGGGAAACAACTCAACCACGGTCACCTGGCTACCAAGTCACAGGGCCAAGGGTCAAACTCTGACTTCAGAGGCCCAACTCCTAACCATAATTTAGCAAAAGAAAATATTAGAAAGCCACGTAATTATAAAGCAAAAAAACCAGAAACAAAACAAAAACCCAATAATGAACTAGTCTACCCCTCCATCTTAAAAATGAAACATACATGGGCGGAAAAGCCCCCAAAGCAGAAGAGATCACCAGAACTATACAATGAACACCCACTAGCCACAATTGCATAGCAGATTTTGAACCCACAGCCTTCTCCTAGGATGAAGCCCACTGTTCTTTGAAGCCTATGTTTATTTTGCTGAAGTGGGTTACTGGGAATTGAACTCAGGACCTTGCACTTGCCAGGCAGGCACTTAAGCCGCCGAGCTACATTCTAGCCCGTGAAGCCTTGCTCTGCCTCCATAGTCTGACGAGGGAGGAGACTTGTGCCTTCCACCTCTTTGCAATCCTACTGCCACACCATGTGCCACACACAAGGCATCGTGTCACACAGACAGAGGAGCAGCCCAGGGGACAACGAGGTAGCCTGTGTCCAGAGGAGAGGAAAAACACTAGAATCTTCCTACTCCAACTGTGCTCACTACTTGGCCCCTCTCTCCCTCTCTCTCTCTCTCTCTGTCTCTCTCTCTGTCTGTCTGTCTCTCTGTCTGTCTCTCTCTCTGTCTCTGTCTCTAACAGGGTCTTGCTATGTAGCTCAGGTTGGTTTTAAACTCGCTATGGAACTCAGGTTGACCTTGAACTCTGGGTGACCCTCCTGCCTCAGCCTCCTGAGTGCTGGGATTACAGGTGTGCACACCACACCTGGCCTGCCCACCTTCTTTTCCCTTATTTGGAAAAAGAGAACACACACATGTGCACACACACACATGCATGGCCTGTGTATAGACACATAGGTAAGGCTTCCAGGGGTTGGAATTCACCCTCCTAGAAATCTGGAAAATAAGGGAGAAAGAAACAGAGAAAATAAAACCCAATAAATGACCCGGTGGCAAACATGGAGCTGGCCACTTAGCCTGAGAACCAGCGTGTCTAGGCACGAAGCTATCCTGAGTAGAGTCACTTTTCCTTTTATTTTTTTGGCTCTTTGAGCCCAGGCCACGCAGTGCAGATCGGGCTGGTCTTGAGCTCCCCGTGTAGCCCAGGCCAGCCCGGCCCTCCTGCCTCTGACCCGCACAGCGCCAGGCCTGGCCCACCTCTGCCCTGCGGTGAAGCCAGGGGGCCGGGCCCAACCCGCCCTGGCTGTGATCGCTGTTTCTCTCCAAGTTTGGATAAAGAACAAGAAGAAAACAAAGTTTTTCTCTGTGAAGTCATTTTCCCCATAATGAACCAAAGCACTGACAGACACTCATCACAATCCAGGTGCGCCCCAAGCCAGGGCCCAGGAATGTCCCTACAAATGGGCACAAAGAAACGCCCCTGGCCTTCCCTACCTTGGGAACTGTTTGTGAACAGTTTGTGAACAGAAGGCAGGCCTTCCCTACCTGCGAACACCCCACACTCTGCAAAAGCTCGGCCAAAGATTATGCAAGCACATCGTATTCTCAGTCACCTGGTACAGGTCACACCTCCACCACTTCCAGGTGCAGCCAATCCTTCCACCTCGGCTCGGGAGCCCGTCCGGTTCTCCTCAGCCTCGAGGGAAAGCTCACCCCAGTACAGGACAGCTCGGGACCCCTGGATGACGACCACGGCGACAGTCTCCACGGCCAGCCACCGAGGGCGCCCACGTCTGCCCGGAGGATCCTTGTGGGACGTCTGCTGTGGTTCAGGCAGGGCGATGATCCTTAGCTGGAAGCATGGGAGCAAAGTGACAATTACCAGAAAGGAAGACACGATGATGCACGGCCTGATTACTAGGCTTACTCTAAAAGCCCCTCGGCAAGGAGTCAGGAGTCCCAGGAAAGCCTCGAACATGCATCACAAACATCCTCTGTCGTCCGACGAGACCTCGGGCTGCTTGCTCAGTGTCCCCAGCTCAGAAGGGACCCTTCTTCTCCGGTCTCCTTACCACCTTTCTGGTGGGACACCACATTCACCCAGAACTAGACATGGGGCGGATGTTCACAGGCACCCCCTCATTACGGACATGGTTACTGTAACCCCCAGTTCACACTCAAGGAACTGGCTCCCAGGGAGGAAGCAGCTTCTCCCAGGCTGCACAGCCGACTGGAAGTGTTGGAGCTTCTCCAAAGCTGCATACCCTACTGGAAGTGTTAAGGTTAGGCTTCAAATCTCAGTTATCATTTTCTCTAACCCATGCTTTAAAAAAAAAAAAAAAGGTTTTGATATAACACACATACCAAAGATGCACCAATTTCAAGTGGACAATTCCATAGTAAAAATTTTAGTACATTCAGAGTCATGTGATTACTGTCACAGTGTCAGAACACTGTCATCACACCAAAGGAAACCCCACACCCATGGGAAGTCACTTTCTTTCTCAGCAGTAAAGTCACTCCCCTGGCTTCCAGGCACCACTCGTCTACCTCACGGAATTACAGCCCGTGCAGTCTTTTGTGGCCGGCTCCTTTCATGTCTCCGTGGCTCATTCATGCTGTAGCTTGTATCAGGGCTTCACTCCTCTGCCAAGTAACCCCCCACCATATGGACATACTGCACCAATCTGCCTGTTCCTCAGCGGCTGGACGCCTGGGCTGCTTCCTGGTCTCCGCTGCAGTGACTAGAGCTGCTATTAAACATTCAAGCGCGAGGGTTTGTCTGAACACCCGTTTTCGAGTCCTTCGTGTAAATACCTGGGAGCAGAATGGGTGCTGGTGGTCTGTGGTGACTGTGGTAAACTTTCCGAGGAACTGACCAGCTGTTTTCCCCGCAGCACACGAAGGCCCGAGTCTGTCCACATCCTGCGATGCTTCGTATCTAATCATTTTCATTCCTGTCGTCCTCGAAGGGTTTAGGTGCTGTCTCACTGTGGCTGTGATTTGCATTTCCCTGATACTAACACTGAGCAAGCTTCCTGCGCGTTATCTATCCGGACATCTCCTTTGAATGGATCTACTCAACGTCTTCTCCCATTTTATAGCGCAGTATTTTCATTCTGGAGTTATAAGAGTTCTGGGTACCCATTTCTCATCAGATATACAATCTGCAAATAGCTTTTCCCATTCTGCAGCTTTTTCCACTTTATTTTCTTTTATTTGTGCTTTTGGTGTCATATCTAAGAAATTCCTGGGCACCAAAATTACCAAGGTTTCAAAGATTAGCCAGGCATGGTGGTGCATACCTGGAATCTCAGCACTTGGGAGGCTGAGGCAGAAGGATTGCTGAGAGCTTGAGGTCAGCCTCGGCTGCATAGTGAGTTCAAGGTTGGCATGAACTATATAGCAAGACTGCCTCAAAAAACAAAACAAGCTGTGGATACAGCTCAGCAGCACAGTACCTGCCTGGCAAATGTGAGGTTGTGTGTTCAATTTCTGGTACAAACAAAACAAACAGATTTACTCCTATGTTTTCTCCTATGAATTTCACAGTTTAATTTCCACATTAAGGTCCCATTTTGAGTTAGTATTTATTTGATGTGAGAAAGGGATTCAGTTTCATTTCTTCACATGTTGATTACTAGGTACCTCTATACCATTTGTTAAAAAGACTATTCTTTTTCTATTAATTCATTTTGCTATCTTTGTTGAAAGTCAATTGACCATAAATTCAAAGGCAGAGAGCCTATACTTTTGAAAGCAAATGTACATTGTCACTCTGCCTTGACTGATATTTAAACAGTGTTAACAAAATCATATAAATCCCTAAAAACAGTTATAATTATTACCTCTGGTAGCTGGACTTTCATTGCATTTCTTTTATAGTGTGCGTTTTAAGCTGTGAATGTGCACTATTTTAGGAAAGTAGCTTTTAAAGGCTAGCTAATTTAAAGTAATGTTAAAACTCCATTGCACAGTGTGAAGACAGAATCAAAAGCTACGACAGCTGGTGTTTTTATGAACCAGACATTCAGAAGCTACAAATGCTGTCAGGGGTTGGGTGTAGCTCAGCAGCAGGACACTTGTGTAGCATGAGCAAGTCCCTGGGTCCCAGTCCCTGCACTGAAAAAAAACTAAATGCCAAGCTGAAAGGCGATACAGTCTCTTCACTTTGAGATATGGGTGCCACGGTGCATACACTTCTGTCCCCGCAATTCCTATGTTGAAATTTCCATTCCCAAGGTGATAGTCCTGGAGGGAGGGGCTCTGGGAGGTGATTCGGGGCCCTCACGAAAGAAATGAGTTCAGGTATGAAAGAAACCAAGAGCCCTGGTCTCCACCATGCAAGAAGACATGTCTCCGAACCCAGCAGTGGGGCTTCGCCTGCCACGCGGTCTCCTGAGACCTGGATCCTGAATTTCCTGTCTCTGAACTACGGGTAACTTCACCTGTTTTTTAAGCTACCAGTTTATGGCAGTTTGTTACAGTGGTCTGAATGGCTGAAACGATGAGAAATGAGTTCTTCTTAAAGGGAACCTGAAAGCCACACCATTTAATTAACTATAGGACCCCAAAAAAGTGATGGGGTTTCCTACCTGTGGCAGAACATGTCAGCCCAGACCACATCTCTGCTCTCCATAAACCAGCAGTGTAAGATGCCTCCGAATGGCCGTGGTTTCCTAGCTCTTACGAATGCTCCCGAATCAGAACTGCAGGCAGGGGGCCCCGGGACCCACATTCACGTGCATACATTCACGCATGTGTGTGAACATACAGGATGCTTTGCTGTTGCTGTGTTGAGACAGGGGTCTCACTGTGTGGTCCAGGCTGGCCTCAAACTTGCAGCCCTAGATGTTTATGTTTTAAATGTCCCCTGGTAACCCTGATAATGTACACTCTTAATTAAGACCTTTTGAACTAAAGCAACATGACACAACTAGAGCCCCACCAAATACACTTCAAAAACATCTGAACTCTGTGTGTTTTCTCGCTTTCATTGTTTTTATTTAGAAGGCAACATAGAAACAAGGGTGCCTGGTGGCAGCATCTCATAGAGAGTCACAGAATGCCAAGCATGGGAGACTTCTGGAGTCACTAGGCCAACTACTCATTACGCTGATGAAGAAACCGAGGTCAAGACAGGTAATTAATCATGCTGGGGCCTGGGCTGTCACACAAGCTCCTAATTCCAGTACGCCTGACTGATTCCTTCAGCTTGTGAGCTGACTGACTCTAACCGGAGGTGACAATATCTTCCCACACTCAGGGCGTCACCCAGCTATTAAGCTCAAGTATTTGTCAACACGCAGAACTGGGTACCAAGGGCCTCTGGGAAACAGGTGTATCTTCTGTGACCAAGAAAAGCTGCACTCTTACTGGGGAAACACCGTCAAAAATAAACAGTTGCATAAATAATAAGAGACTGCCCCAAATCATCAGAATTTTCCCTTAAATTCTGTTCCTTATAGTTTGGCTATAAGTTTATCATTTGTTTTTAAATTTTTGCCACTTTTGAAATACAATTTAAAGCAGTGCTCAGCCAGGCGTGGTGATGCACATCTGTAATCCCAACACTCAGGAGGCTGAGGCAAGAGGATCACCATGAGTGTGAGGCCAGCCTGGGCTATGTAAGCAAGTTCAAGGCCAACCTGGACTACACAGTGAGACCCTGCCTCAATAATAATAATAATAATAATAATAATAATAATAATAATAAATCAGTTTTCAAAGAAATATATTTGTAGGTATTATGAGATTAGGACAAAAGCAGGTAGTTAAAAAAAACTCAGATAAAATTGTAATTATGACTTTTTTTCTATCTTGCCCCTAATTTTTGGGTTAAGACAAACTCCTAGTATTTGGATCCAGGAAGTACCTGTTGTCCACTTACAAACACTCAACCTAAAAGATTTACATGTTCCACTTAGAAATCAATAGATGATATTAGATATCTCACATATAGATATACATGGAATAAATTATGACAAAAGATATTACAAACCAATAAAATGAAAATGTGTTTTAAATAGTATGTTATATAACTATACTGATGACTTGCTAATTTGGAAGAAAGTTGTCTTTCTTATCTCTTTCTCCATAAGGATATACAAAACCTTTTCCAGATCTCTAACAAAGAAGTGCATTATGTAAAACTATTGCTAGATAAGTCTTTAGAGAAAGTAACTTCCGACACTCAGAAGTAAACACAAAAGAAAGATGCAACAGACTATATTATAAAAACAAATAAAAATTTAAGGCAAAAGAATGGCATAGGGAAAACATTTACAGAAAACAACGCTAAGACAACAAACTCAACCAAACTGGTTAATAAAAAAAAAAAAAACCACAAATGATAAAGTGAATGGAAACAAGAGCCCATTAGAAAGCAAACAGTGATGTTGGAACTTAGGGTGCTGAGCCAACCAGTAACCAGCCTGCTGCCTACCGAGGGCTTAGAATCAAACATACCATATCCCTGCCACACACACACACACACACACACACACACACACACACACCAGCTAACAATCTGGATGCAGGGATCTGGGTATCTCTTGTGAGGTGACCATATGTGGTACAGCAAGTAGGGGGAGTTTCCTTCTACTATCTCTGAAGGCAGATATTTTTATCGCTGTTTTGCTTTGTCCTGATTAACGGTGTTGCTCTATTCAGTATTCTGTTTTGATGTGTTCTATAATGTTGTGTATTTCTTTTGATTTTGCTCTACCTAATAGAAGAACAACTATTTTGAAGATAATGAGATAT
>PVJX010022302.1:13262-30832 GCA_004027295.1 Dolichotis patagonum
CTGCTGTGATGTTCTGTGCCAATTTCACTATACTGTCTCAATTGGCTTTATTCCATCCTGTTTTGTTGTATATTACTACCTCCAAGTTAATGAAAATTAAATAAAAATAAAACAATAGAACATGAGAAAACAAGGTAACAAAATACCTCCAAAAACTCCCAACTCCATCAAAGCTGATCCATGTGACATGGATGACAAGGAACTCAAAAACAAAACAACAGAATTATATAAGGTGATTAAAAAGGAAATCACAACAACAAAACAGATCAATAAGGTACTGAGCAAGCTGAAACATGATATAACTAAACAGATAATGGACTTAAAAAGCAAAAGGAGGAAGAGAAAATGCGCTAAAGGATATAGCAGCATGTATGTTTAAGTGTGTGGGATTGATAACCATATTACCAAGTTTTTATTGGATCGTTGAACAGAACTGTTTACAGCCTCACTGTCCACTTTGTATGCCTTAATTTGTAACATGAACAACTATTTCTAAGAAGACAATATGTAATTTATCAAGTAGTGGTTTCTTAATGTTTTTTTTAAATTCTGTATTATTTCTACCCTTTTTTCTGTTTTGCTTTTTTCTCTTTAAATAAAATTTTTAAAAAAAGAAAGCAAACAGCATACTCAAACAAAAGACCCATCTTATTTTTATTTCATAAACAGAAATGCAGATCAAAAAGGAAATGTAAGATTAAACATGTGCGCCCATGGGGTGTGTTATCGGGAGCGAGCACTGTTTTCCGCAGAACCATTTCACAGGTGGGTCACAGTCAGTGACTCGGCCGCGCCTTGGAACTCCTTCCTCGGAACCTGCCCCAGCCTCTGTGGACCAAGGGGCACAGCGACACCCCCGGGTGCCCTTCTCCCTCCGGCTGACCAGGCTGACCTGGAGACCTCTGGCCCTGCCTCGGGACTCCCTCGGCCCTCGCTATCCCACCTCTCTCCCTCCTGTCAAGCCGGTCCTCACCGGAGTTTTCAGGCCAGCACCCCCGGAGCGCAGGTAGGGGACAGCTAAGGGACCCCTGCAGCAGGGGACGGCTAAGCCACCGCAGCTCTCCTGGTCGGCAGCAGCTTCACAGCTGCCTACAAGTCAAGGGCCAGAAGACCTGGAAGCGACGCAGCGGAATGTCAACTGAAAAGAAACAGGACACGGAGCCTGTACCACAGGCCCGCAAGTCTGTGGAACCGCATGCAGGAATCCTGGGACGGGACTCCCGGACGGTCCTGTTGATTACGCTGGCACGACAGGGTCATGCCTGACTTTTCTTTGCATGCATCTCTGTTTGTTTTCTGTTTGCACACCATCCTATTAAGCACCAACAAAATTCTCTTACTGTAGTGAACAGAAATTCATTTAAATCCTTGCATTTGGAGGGGAAAAACAAGGTGGTGAGTTCCTTAAAGGAAATTCCCATCAAAGATGCTCCCACTCCAAGGGGTTCCCATCCTGGTACCTCGCGTGCTGAACTCCTGCCCCAACCGCCACCGGAAGCGGAAACAGAGGAGGCAGTGCAGCACTTGCTTGGGGGCTGGAGGGAGGCAGAGTCTGCTCACAGAGCCAGGGCCTGGAGCTGCTCTCCGGGGAGAGACCCGACCGTCCACTGTCACAGCTGCAGGCTGCACAGGCACACAGCAGCATACAGGAAGCCACCGCAACTGGGAGGCAGGGGGCAGCTCCAATCCAAAAAGCGCGGTCAGTAATGCTGCCTCCTATTCTGAATCATCCCTAAGTGACATCTCGCAGAAAACCAGGATGGGAAGTCCCGCTGACACGTGACTGGAGCCAACGGGAAAGCTGGTCAGACTTCCCGCGGGACAGGCGCCATGCAGGGCCACAGGGGTGACCCCATGTAGGCAGGGCCTGCCTTAGAACTAGTGTCCCCTGGATAGGATCTCACTGCTCTTACTGCCCTGCAATAGTACCTGGCCATAACCTGCAACTAGATCTTGGATCCCCCCTAAATTAGGAGGTAAGACAGCAAATTTTAATATTGACTGCACTGGGTAATAAACTAGATACGGTTGAGCATTTCTGGAATCCCAACCCTCCGGGAGGCTGAGACAGAAGGGTCACAAATTTGAATCCAGCCTGGGCATGTAGCTTGGTATGAAGGACCTGAGTTCAATCCCCATTACCATCGCAGAGGGAGAAAAGGAGAGTGGGGGAGGGGGGAAGTGGGGGGAGAACAGTTTACAGAGCTCACAGGAACACGCCATTCAGACTGTGGGGAGCGCCGGCCTGGCTCATCCCTTCCGTCACCCTCAGTCACCTTCCCAGACGCAGTCTGCCTGTCCTGGAAGAACCCAGGACGTGGGCCGTCAGCCAAGCCCCGGCCCCTGCCCGGTAGCTCGTGAGGAACCCGAGTTCCTGGTTCTCTGTGCGCAGGCAGAACCTCGGTGACTTTGCCGACAGCACAACTGTCACCGAAGACAGCTCCCCACACCACTGGCCCTCCCCACGCAGCCGGTCCATCTCTGGGGACCCTACAGTCACAACAAGAGGCTGTCTTTTGGGGGTCCTTATTCATGTTTATTTAGACCAAGACCTGAAAACCAGCCCCTCCGACGTTCTGAGACAGAAAAAAGATGGTGTGAAAAACAGGATCAGAGCTAAAAGCTGTTTATCTAGCCTTGGAAAAAACTCTCCTCTTGGAACTCGGCGATGTGACGGGGGTGACTCCTCTTCCAAAGCTCTGAACCTAACCAGACAGGGCGGTCCTTTAAGAGGCAGCCTAACTAGAAAGGAAAAATTCAATGATTTTGACTGCTGCGCCTTCTGATTTTAGGCCACTCAGGCAAAAGGAGGAAAGAAAGCCGATGCAGGTCGGCTGCGGCTACGGGGCAGTGAGCGGCCGTCTGTCCTTCCTGGGTCCCCACACACTGCAGGGCCCCAGCGTCTGCGTCTCCCCTCCGCGGCTGTAGTGAAAGAGGGTTAGAAACTGGCAGCCTACTAGATGTCTGTCCAAAAGGAGCTCCTGTTTCTAAAATGGAAGAATGATTCTAGAACAATGGGAGTTAAGAGCACAATGTATCCACTGAGAGAAAAGAAAGCTTCTGAGAGGGACAGAGGGGTCCAGAAGGGACTGGCAAAGACTGTGTTTCCTGGGGATTTTATGGAGCAAAACCACGAGGTGAGGCGGGTCCACAGTGGGGAAATGGGAACTCACAAGGTGGGCACGAGGCGGGACACAGCTGTGGTCAACCAATAAGATGATGAGTGTAATGGTCAGGTGAAGTTGATTAAATCAGGATCTAATAGGGAAGCGAGTCACATAGCAAGCGGAAACAGGACCTTCACCTATAGGGGGTTGAATCTGAGGCTCCTTCTGGCTTCCCAAGGTGATCAGGGTGTCCAGGTGACACCTATTTAGAATACCAGCCTCTGGTGTTTATCCTTAGGGTGTGGCTGCATTTCGCTAGAGGCTGGCTTGGTCTTGAGATCTGGTCCCCAGTGGGAAGAGACCCCCCCTCCCCCAGTTGCAGGTACCTGGTCTTCTGCCCTGGCTCTGTGGAGGCCCAGCCTGTCTGACTGCCTACAACATCTCTGTCTAACTCAGCTGTCTACAGAACAGTGGAAACCAGACACCAAAGCAAAAACACGCTCACACACAGGCCAGCAGCCGTGGGTACCTCAGCTGACTTGCAGAGGCTGAGGCCTGGTCTTAAGGCTTACGCCATTCAGAGAGAGGAGAGACCTGCAAACTTGATGGCAGGCACAGAGGGCAGGAAAGCAGACCCCAGGAGGAAGGCGGCAGCAGGGCGCTTGCTGGGGCTTGAATTCTCACCGTTAACAAGGAACTTGCTCCCGGCAGGCTAATAAAGGTGCAGCCTCCTTACACAAAAACTTTAATGCCGTGACCCACAGTTCAAGGCACAAAACCCAAGGATCCTACGGGTCTCATGTCCCTAATAAAACCCCTTATTAACTTCAAGAGCAAAGATTTTTGCAAACACACCACCGCTCTGGGAAGATTCCTTTTAACACAGGGATAATGTTTAATAGTATTTTATTCAACCCACAAGACACGCAGAACGTCATTACTCTGGGGTCTAATGAGACTCCAGCAAGTAAGAAGTTCTTCCATCAAAGACCTCAGAGGGAGACGCTACCTGGGAAGCAGGACACAGGGTTCCAAGTGATGACAGAGGTAATTACACACGTGTTTGGACGGGGCAGTGTGAGATGCGCTGGGGAAGACAAACGGTGTTTACGGGACAGGAGGAGGCCGTGGAGGACTCCTTAATACAGACAGACCATGGTGACGAATGTCTAAGGCGGGAAATAGTAAGCTGGCAGGCCCGCGGGTGCCTGTCACCCGTCTGAGGTACTAACCATGCCCAGCAGCCGCGAAGCCTAGAGTGCCCGGTGCAGCGCTGTGCGCCTGCATCCCTCATGGGGGTCTCACCAGGGTCAAGATCAAACCCAGGGTGCGCTGGGGGCCGCGCCCCCTGCCACAGCTGTGTCCTGACTGTCCGGAGCTGCTGTCCCCAGGCCTGGCGGGCAAGCGGGGTGGTCTGGTGTGAGGAGTCACACCCCGAGCTCCGGGCTCTGGAGAGGGGAAGCGGCCCCTTCCTTCCACCTGGCTGTTCAGTGAGACAGCGATGCTCATCAATGAGAAAATCTCGGTCGGTTGGTGGGTTTTGTGTGTTGAGATAGTCCCGCAACACGGTTCAGGCCGGGGTTGAAGTCACAAAATTGCCCCGTCTGACCTCCAACTCCTGCAGTTCTGCTGCCTCAGCCTCCCAAGTGCTGGGATTACAGGTGTGTGCCACTCACTACACCTGGTAAAGAAATCATTGTAAAGTCAACGTGACGGAACTTTGTAAACATCAGAAATATAAACACAAATGAGCTGGGCGTGGTGATACACATCTATAATCCCAGCACTGTGGAAGGCTGAGGCAGGAGGGCTTCAAGTTTGAGTCCAGCATAGGCAATTTAGCAAGACCCTCTTTCAAAATAAAAAAGTAAAAAAGGGCTGGGGATGTAGCTCAGTGTAAAAACCATAAGTTCACTCTCCAGTACTAAAAAAAATATGTACAAGGTTTTACATTAAAGATTACAACTAAACTAACATGATGGTACAAATGCCTATAATCCTAGCACTCTGGGAGGCCAAGGTAGAAGGATCATCAGTGAGGTACAAGGTGTATGTGTGTGTGTGCATGTGTGGTGGGGAGGCAGCACACTGCCAATACTCTGGGTTTAATCCCCAGTACTGAGAAAATTTTTTTTTCTTTTTTCCTCATTGTATGTCTTTTATTTTTATCTTTATTTATTTTAGTCCTGGGAATCGAACTCAGGACCCTGCATTAGCCAGGCAGGTGCTGTGCCACTGAGCTATATCCCCAGCCCTCCTTTGTTCTTTATTTGTATTTCAGGTTTCTCACATGAGAGACACCATGCCGAATTTAAGCATGGGCGTCTGATTTACTTCACTAATGATACAGTTTTAAGATGCACCCATTGTCCCACACATGACTCAATTTATCCTTCTTTATAAAGGGCAGTGCAGTGCTCCATGGGGAGTAAATGCCACGATTTCCTTGTCCGTCCTCCACTGATGAACACAGGCTGCTGC
This sequence comes from Dolichotis patagonum, assembly GCA_004027295.1. Classification (NCBI taxonomy): domain Eukaryota; kingdom Metazoa; phylum Chordata; class Mammalia; order Rodentia; family Caviidae; genus Dolichotis; species Dolichotis patagonum. Next base: position 18,851 of record PVJX010022302.1, read on the forward strand.
TAAGACTGGGCCACTACGAGCTGCACTGCCAGAAACGGAAGGCGCGCGAGTCCCTACGGTACGGTGCCTTAACTCTTCCCGGAAGACACCTAGCAAGGGTCAAATGGAATTGCTAGTTTTAGTTTTTTGAGGACTTTCCACACTGATCTTTGTGGTGTTTTTAACAGCTTTCTATTTTAATTTTCAAACTTAAAAATATGTTTTTTAAACAAAAAAAAGTTTAACTTTTCCTTAACTTTTTTAACTTTTCCTTTAACTTCCTGTTTCACCTTTGGAAAATACCTTAAGAAATCAGGCTTTTCTGTGACAGATACATTCTCGGTTTAATCACGTCCTCATGCCAGGCGTGGTGGTGCATCCCTGTAACCCCAGCACTCGGGAGGCTGAGCCAGGAGAATCACCACAAGTTCAAGGCCAGCCTGTGCTACACAGAAATTCTTTGACCACCAACCCCCCAAAAAAAACAAACAAAAAAGAAGAAATGAGAGTTGAACAGACTTATAGCAAAAGCCTCGATCAGTATCAATCTCTTTCCATCAGGGACTTCCCTGGTGACTCCCACCGAGCATCGTCAGAGAAGTGGTACCGAGTTGTTACAAACCCTTCCCCTCAAGGAACGCTTCTCAGCGCATTGCAGGAGACAGCGTTCCCCCGGCACAAACTTGGCAAAGACACCACAGCAACAGAAAGCTTCAAGCAGTGCCCTTGTGAACACACTCGGGAGATCTCCCCAAAATATCAGCCAAACCCTGAAACGTCTATACGAGATTGCAGTCAGTGACTAAGCTGAGTTTATCTTAGGACAATGCTTGCAGAGATTGATTAAACAGATGACAGTCCATCAGCACGAACCACCGTATTAATAAACTAGGGCAAAAACCACATGAGAATCTAGATGTGGAGAGAACACTGGACAAAATCTAACACCTTCCCATGGTAAAAATACTCAACAAACCAGGATCAAAAGGAAACTTTCTCCACTGATAAAGGCTATCTATGAAAACCCCACACCTGCCCTCATTCTCCTGGGGGATGGGCTCTGGGGGCTGAAAACCACAGGACATGAACAAATTTGAAAGAAGGCCTAGCGGAGGGGGCAGCACCCTCGGCTGGGTGGAGGCTTAACACTGACACCACAGTGCTCCCCAGAAGGTCCTGGGGACTCAAGAGGAGCCCCAACCAAACCCCAGCGGCCTTTCCACGGACACCCACGAGCTGATTCTGAACTGTCCATGGCACCCAAGGGCCAAGAATCGCCAAAGCCACTTCAACATAGAGATCTGCACTAATTCCAAAAGTTACTACAAAGCAATGACCAGGACAGCACGGAAGTGGCACGTGGTCAGTCACGCTGACCTGTGAAATGGAATTAACCCCTTAGGCTCCTCTTGTGATGAAGATGGTGAGAGACCTGGGGAAGGAACCTGGAATCTGAGCCCAGGGGAGAGGCAGCAACCCAGGACCCATCACATCTAGGGGACGAGCCACTTCTAGCAGCCGCTGCCCAGTAACAAGTCCTCTCCCAGGACATTCCTGCAAAGAGGGAACTTCACTGATGGAGCACAGATCACAGGCCACAGGTCAGGGAGCAGAGGGGCATTGGGGAGGACGGTGGCATGCTCTGTGACCTGCCTCTGCACACGTGTTACAAGTGAGAAAACCCACACCCAGAAAGTCAATCTTAGTTGCATGCTAATACAAAAAATAAGATTTGAGGAAAAAGGATCCCAATAGATATACTCACTGACTAAGCTGTTATCAAATTGTAAAAACGAGGCCTCAGGAAGGCTCCTACACATAGACGACAGTGTGAATTTAAGGACCACCCCCTTAGGGACCTGGCCCCAGGTATGCACCAGCACACACGCAAATTCTACATTCAAACCTCTGTCAGATACACTTGACACGATCTTGAGTTTCATACATTACATTAAGACAAGTCCTTCCTTGTTACCTTGAGTTACTAACCTGCCCTCATAAAATGAAGTCAATGAGTTAGAAACCTCAGTAGCTATCCAGGCATGCATTTCGGCAGCCAAGACCAGAATGAAGACGTGTCTCAGACAATACACGCAACATTACCTTGTACATGTGGAATCCTATAGAATTCCAGGTATTTTTATTTGGAACCATTATATTTCTTATGCCTAAATTTAGAGACTTAAATGTTTTAATTTTCTGTGAGTCAGCGCTACAGAATTTTGGAGCTTGAAAGGTCTTAAACGTTTACTCGTTTACTGTATTTGGGGTTTTTGTTTTTATTTTCTTGTGAGTGCAGCGCTTTGACCGGGCAGGACACTTACATCGCCGTGGGGGAGCCGGTGCGCCCACTTCACACTTCTTCACTTCCGTCCTGTCCACTTCGATAGCTTCATCGCTAGGTCCCCTTCTCGTCTGTCAAAGACCTGACCCGGTTTCCTGCTGGCTCTTACCACCTCTGAATCCCTCACACACTGAGCTTCTGGAACAGAAGTTACACGGCATTGAAGCCTGTGCGCCTGACTTAACACCGTGGCCTCGAAGTGCACCCACCGTCGACCTCCAGGGTCCAGTGGGGTCCGCATTGTTCTGCATTTTGTTCAAAAGCCGAAGGTCCAACACGAATGGTCCTGAGCCTGACCAGCGTCTTCCAGTTTACTGTCAGCTGTGACACGTCAGAAAAAAGTGACCAGAGTTCAAGGAGGATCTTAGAGCCAGTGAATCCTGAAGCAAAGCCAAGCGTTTTCAGGAAATTCCAGTTTACAGCTAAGTACACAGGGCAATTTAGTAAATGTGAGAGAACTCATGCAGATTAATTACCTGGCTCGTGAATGGATTTAGTTACTAGTCTAAATCTGCATGAGAGAACATTACTTAGCCATTATGTTTAAACTTACCGATGTGATTTCTGTTTTATTATGTTTTGGGAAAATGGAAGTTTTGCTTTGCTTTAAAAAAGTTAAAATGAGCCAGGGATATAACTCAGCAGTACAAGTGCCCGCCTGGCAAGTGCAAGGTCCTGAGAGTGATCCCTCATAACAAAAATAAAAGTTAAAATATTGAAACATTTAAAAAAAGGGTACATCCATTTCTCTACAAGTGACTCAGTCCTCCTTGATGGTGCAGTGATACTACACTGTGTGCAAATACCTCAGTCCCTCATCCACTCTGCTGGTGACGGCACACAGGCTGCTTCCAATATTCAGAACTGTTCTAATCCCAGCACTGCGAGGCTGAGGCGTCTTCCGGGCAGCCCGTGGGTTCAGAGCCGCTCAGGGACAGGAAGCCCTCTGCAGCTGAGGGCCAGCGAGCCCGAGGCGCCCCCAGCAGCTCCTGACTCAGCGTTCCCTCCCCACCCAATGTGCGCCTCTCCTGTCACCCCGAGCCTCTGAAATTTCATTTCTGTTCCCCTGTGCCCTCCCCGGGTCCATCTTCCCTTGCAGACTTCTGAGGGCAGGGAGGGGTCCAGGCATCCCCAGATGGGCCGTGTCCACTCACGAAGCAGCTGAGCAGCCCACTTCCTGGGGGAGGAGCCTGTTTCCCAGCGCTGCCCAAACCTCGGTCTTCTCCACTGCTGGATGCAGTGGATAAACAGGTTCACAGTGACCAGCACCGCAGGTTTTGACAACACGCTCAGCAGTTCCCGCTGCTCCAGAAAACGCCCCTCCACGGGTGTATTCATTCACCAACCCAACACCTCCAACACGACCTGCGGTACTGAAGACAATTAGTGACTGTTCTTGGCTGGAATCCCAGCACTTGGGAGGCTGAGGCAGGAGGATCACTGTGAGCTCCAGGCCAACCTGCCCTGCAAAGGGAGACCCTGCCTAAAACAAAAACGAAAACTATGGCTGGGAAGTGCAGCACCCTGGGAGGCTGGAAACGCCCTGTAGAAAGTCACCATTCTCCCAGCCTCATAACAAGGACATTTTATTTGAGATTCTCCATTTCTCGGATTTCTAAGGGTCACGAGGAAATAGAAGTTTCTTTTGGGGGGAGGGGAGGGTTGTTTTTGTTTGTTTGGTACCAGAGATTGAACTCACAACCTTGTGCTTGCCAGGCAGGTGCTGTGCCGCTGAGCTAAATCCCCGGTCTGGGAGAAGTTTCTAAAGGGAGAAAACAGATTGCTGGATTTAAGGGAATCTTTCTGGGCAATGTGGTCAGAAAACCAGACAGGAGGGGCTGGTGGGACCCACTCCATACACCCTGGTGCTGTGCACTTTCCCAAACAGGCCTGTGCCTTGGCCTCTGGACAGGCCACCCTTGCCCGAGGGCTCGGTCTAGTGCGATGTGCTACACGGTACAACTACAGCACAGTACACTGAGCGCCCAGAGGTGGGAGAGGCCACAGGAGGCCACTAGGGACCCAGTTCCTGCTGCTCGGGAGCTGCAACCCTGTCACCTGGCCTGGGTCTTTATGGACCAACACAGTTTGTTGGGCAGAGTGGGGGAAAAACAACAGTATCCTAAGCAGGGGGTGGCAGTACAGGCCTGTAATGTGAGCACTGTAGGAGGCTGAGGCAGGAGGACTACAGGTTCAAGCCCAGCCTGGGCAACAAAGCTGACTTACAAAGACTCTCTAAATTTAAAAAAAAAATTGTAAAAGGACTGGGGGTGCTGGAAGCACAGCTCAGTGCAAAGGCCCTAGGTTCAATCCCTAGTGCTAAGAATAAAAATAAAAAGTGTATTCTAAACAGAAAAGACCAAATTTTAAAGCCATGAATGAAGGACTGGGGGGCAGAGGGGCAGTGAAAGGAAGGGCAGTTCCCGGGGAGAACCGAGCCTGCCAGAGGTCCTCTGATCCCAGAGGAAAGTTCAGAGGCCCGCAGCTCATGACAGGAGCGGATAGGAAGAGGTCCGCGGTGCTGCAGAAGGAAACGGCCTCGAGCGCACTTCCTTGTACCTGTGTCCTCCCCACGCCAGCTCCTGCTGCGCCTGTTCTGCTGTGTGTGTGTGTGTGTGTGTGTGTGTTGGTTTTTTCGTTTTGTTTTGTTTTTTTTGAGACGGGTTCTTGCTACGCTGTTCAGGCAGGCCTTGAACTCACAGCAGTCTTCCTGCCTCAGCCTCCTGACTGCTGGGATTACAGGTGTGTGCCAGGTTTCTGCCCGGTAAGGAATGTTACCACCGGTCCAGCTACTGTACCCTAACCCAGCTCCACCAGCGCCCCAGGCTCCCCGGCCTCGGCCCTTGGTGGTTTCAGAGCTCACAGTACTGGATCCGCGTGCTGCTGCCCAGCAGCTGAAGGCCAGGCCCAGGGCGGCCTCCCTTCTCCCGTGGGCGCACAGCTCCTGCGGGCAGTGTGGTCCTTCCCGCACATCCTGACATGCAGAGACCCCACAGTTCCCAGTCAAGGTCCCGGCCATGCTCTGCGCTCCCCAGAAAATGCACTCCAGCGTTGCACCCCTGACCCGTGTGGGTGCGGGGAGCTGCTGGCTGAATTCTAGATCCTTCTGCTCGCTCTTCCTGGTTCCCACAAGAATGCGACCCAGCCGTTACTCCGGTGGCTAAGATTACTGCTGTGACCCTGAGGCGGCCCTGCCAGGAGTGCGGTGCCTGCAGCTCAACACAGCCTTGAAAGCACTCCGGGGGACAACGGGGGACAGCAGCTGGCCAGAGAGGCGGGAGGAAGCCTCGGACCGGCTCCAGCGGCTCGAACCTTCTGCTGGAGCTGCCGAGCACACCTGCCAAGGGGCAGGGGTCCAGCTGCACCTGTGCGACGGCAGCAGCTCAGAACCACTAAGGAAGGCGGCAGAGATGCCAAGGCGACTGTGGCAACAGCGGTACCGTTCCAAGAGGAACAGCCTTAACCTGGGGGAAAGGAGCCAGCTGATTAAGCGTCTCTGCCCTGCCACACCGGGGCGCGCAGCTGTCCTTTCCACTGCTGTGTCGGCCGGGGCGTGAAGTTTTATGTTGGTCCCTAGGTTTCTGCCCGGTCATCCCAAAGGTTACAGCTTTATGGCCACGTGGGACGTTAACCTGCTTGGAACTGACAAGCAAATCCAATTCAGCGTTTCTCTAATTATGTAACTGTTCCCAGGAGTGTCCTTTAAACCAGCTCTGCCCCCTTATCAGCTCCTTCCTTGTATTGCTGAGCTTGGTAAAGGAACAGACTCTTACACGTTCGCGTTAACATCTTGGAAGCGGTAGTTGGCAGCTGTGTTCTTTCAGTCCTCTCTGCGCTGCTGTGTCGTCGCTAAGGAAAACTGTTTGCTCTGCTGGTCCCTGCTCTGCGTCCACAGTGCCACTGCTTTCTTCTCCTTTCTTTTCCCTTTCCTGAAGTGTGCCAGCCTGACATTCTGCCGCACATTCGGCCCTCCTTACCCAGTGCCTTCCCGTGTGACCTTCCACCTGTGAGGTGAACACTGCTGGCGTTTTCGGACTGGAAGCCACAAAGCAATTTTCTCTTGAAAAATCACAAGGGCTGGGAGCTGCACACCTCCGCTCCCACCCAAGGGGAAGGAGGGACGAGGTCAGCGCTCCTGCGGGCCCCTACTCCGGGCTGCTCGCCACCTGCCTGTCCCCGGCCATGTGGAACTGAAGCTTCAACCCCTTGCCCGTGGCCCCCGAGTTCTTCTCACAAGTCGCTTCTCAGAGCACCTCTACCTGACACCTGCCTGCCTGTATTTTTCTTCTGTTTGTTTTGTACCTCGTGCTTGTTGGGCAGGCACTTGTGCCACTAAGCTAAATCCCCAGCCCCTGCATCTCCTTCTAACAGACACTGCCATCCAGACGGGGATGTGTGTACAGGGTGTAGACACATACACATGCACAATTTGGGAAGAGGAAAAAACCTTTTACGTACGGGTCAAAGTTGCAGCACATGTATTAGGCACGCCGAACACGCCAGGTAAAAGCTAAAAACCACAAGGGGGTGACTTCCAACATGGAACAGTGACAGTGACAGTGGACCCAAGCAGCCACTTTCTATCCGCACAGGAGGGCTGAGGTCAGAGGAAAGAACACCCGCTGAAAAGCCCCTGCGTGCTCCGAGGGCACAGGGCAGGCGGGCAGGGTGTTAGCCTCTCCTGCAAAGGTTCACCGGGCTGCAAGCCTGAAACACAGCCAGAGGGCTCAGCCAGCAAGAGCTTTCCGCAGCCACTGCGTGCGGGGCGGGCCGGGCCGGGCCGAGCCAAGCCGGGGAAGTAACCAGGAATGAAGATGCAAGCCGCGGGCAGCGCTGCTACTTGAATTACTTCACTTAAAGAGGAAAGGACTGTGGGAGACAGGGAGACAGGTGTTTTCGCAAAACGGAAGGGGACCAGAGGTGGGGTGGGGCACCGGGGACGGGAAGAGGAGGTGAAAAGAGCGAAGGTGGGTTCCGCGCCTGTGATGACTGTGTGCCTGTGACGGCGCCTGTGTGGGTTCCAGCACCATGATGACTGCAAATGTGTACAAATGCAAATTAAAAACAAAAACACTTCGCTTACATGGGCAAAAAGCAAGTTTCCCTACACTTACTCAGCCAATCAAGCAATGCAAGCTGTTTGCACATTCCTAGCCTGAAGTCAGATTTCAATTTCCTTTCTGCCTGGACTCACTATAACAGACTCCACCCTGGGGCTGGCGATGAGCCCCCGCCCAGCAAGGCGAGGGACAGACTGACGGGGCACAGACGGTGACTCAAGCACCCGAGGAGGCCAAAGCGCACTTCCTGGTCCAGCACCCGGAACCTCAGGAACAGGAGAGTTTGGGGCGAACACAGGGGCTCCTCAGCCCCGGGAGGCCCCTGCGCTAGGGCAGGGGCGCCTCACTCTAAGGAACTGCCCTGCGCCCCTATGGACTAACGCAAGGCGGCGCGCGCATTCCCGGCACACAGCACCCACCTGGCTCCTGTCCGCAGGGTGACTACAGAATGGAATGCGGGAGCAGAACCCGCACCGCATGCCAGTTCCCCCCTCTCGCCGTGACTGCTCAGCATGACGCTGCATTTTCTCCACTCGCCGGGCGAGTGGCTACCCCTCCACCGCTGAGTCCCACTTCTGGGTAGGTGAGGTGTCCAGCGGCCGAGTCACTGCCAGACGTTCCTCAGCCCTCAGCAATCGGGCGGCACCTCGAGGCGCCCCACGTGAGATGCCAGCTGCTCCCTCAGGAAATGAATTTTTCACTAGGACACAGTCAGGCTCATAGGCTCATGGGAATCTCCTTCCTGGCTTTTGCAGAAACAGCCAGGCACTGCCTCTTGGGTGACCCGGTACTGTGTCACAGATCACCCTCCTGCCCTGTGATGGTGGGGATTTTGGCAACTCCTTTTGGTTGCTGGATTTCTTTTTTTCTTCTTTATCTTTTTTTTTGAGACAGGGTTTCACTATGCAGTTCAGCCTCAAACTCACTTTGTGGCGCTGGCAGTGACCCTCCTGCCTCAGCCTCCCAAGTGCTGAGATTACCTGTACCACCACACAAACCATCTGTTTTCCACATACTTGTGTTTAGGAATGGCCTTGTTAGGGCCTCAACCACCCCCTAGGCCAGCTACTTTGTTGGCAATTACTTACATTTTTAAGAAAGGAAACACAAATCAAAATTTAAAAACTTTAAAAACAAATTTCTTAAAATTTAAATTGTGAAAGATGTGTCCCAGCATCTCAGTACATTTGGTATGCAGATGTATCTTTGGTATGCAGATGGTATCTTCTAGGTGGTAACCCAGAAGATAGCTTCTAGAATGTTCCTAGGTGACACAGAAAAGAGCAAGTCTGACATCAGCAAGGACAGACATGCATTTATAGAAAAATGCCTAGAGCAAAGCATGCTTTCAGCTCAGGGGTATTTTTCAAGGATTCTAAATTTCAGTTCCAAAAGTAAAAAAGAGCCTGGCATAGTGGTGCTCACCTGCAGTCCCAGCACTCCAGAGGCTGAAGCAGGAGGGTCACTGAGCCTGGGCTACAGTCAGCTCAAGGCCAGCCTGAACTATGTAGTGAGACTCCTGTCTCATTTTTAAAAAGGTACAAAGCAAAGGAAGGTGAAACTTTTATGCTGTTAGAAATCAATGTAGGAAAGAAATAGAAACCAGAGTAGTGGTTTCCTTGGGGTGGGAACAAGAGATGGGGTGGTTAGGAGACTGAAAATGCTTTTTCCACAAGCTGGCTACATAGTTGCTTACTTTGTACAAATGAATCAAGTTATTTCCTAAGTGCAATTTAGGCACAGTATACTTCAATAAAACGTTGGGGTTTTTTGGAGACAAGGTCTCACTCTGTAGTTAAAGCTATCTCTGAGCTCACTGTAGCCCAGGCTGGCCTCAAATTTTATGAAATCCTCCTGCCTCAGCCTCCCTAATGGTGGGGCTGCAGGTGTGCGCCAGCACACCTGGCAATAAAAAGTACTTTAAAAGCAAGTGTACTGAACAGATAAACAAAAACCTAGTGTCTACATACAGTGGAATATTGTTTAGCTTTACAAGGAAATCCTGTCACGCACTACCACACAGATGCAGCTTGAAGACCTTAGGATCAGTGAAGCCAGTCATAAAATGACAAAATCTGGGCGGAGACCTAGCTCAATGGCATCAGCACCTGCCTGGCAAGCACAAGGTTGTGAGTTTAATTCCCGGTACAAAAAAAAAAAAAAAAAAAGACAAATTCTATGTGATTCCGCCTACATGAGGAATATAAAGTGGGAAAATGTGTACAAATAGAAAATAGGATGGTGCTTTCCAGAAGCTGAGGCCAGGAAGCAACGAGGAGGTGCCTACAGCCAAGGAGTTTCAGATTTGCTGGGCAGAGGTTGCGGAAACCTGTTTCACAGCGATGTAGATCCACTTACACTGCTGGACAGTGGCTGAGGACATTTTATTGGGTGACTTTCACCACCATAGGACAGTAAGTGAATGCAGTTAAAACAAAACATGGTAAATAAACAGCACATGGGTATCAGAATCCTGAAGATGGTTCTGGAAAGGCCAACGCGGGCCACACCTACTAAAGCCCCTGGCCACACTGATGGGGCCAATGCTGGAGCTTGGCCACTGGCCACAAAGCACCGCCTGACCTTGACTCTGCCCTCTATGGGTCTTTCCCAGCCTCCGTTCCCCCAATTCCAGCAGGAGATGCACCCTTCCTACCCCCAGGGTGGTCTCCCCAGCTGCTGCCCCAGCAAGAAAGTGGGGTCCCCGTTGAGAACCTTGGCCAAGCCCCACCTCACCTTGGGGGCTGCCTTCTGGTCCTCTCAGTCCTCTGGCACAGGCGGCCTTGGAGTCACACCTTATGCCTCAGAACGCCACAGATGCGACAGCGATTAACAATGCCAGCAACTTGGCAAAGTGCTTTGGTTGTTGTTGGGTTTTCGTTTTGAGACAGCCCATCGCTATGTAGCCTGGGTTGGCCTCAAACTCGAGGTGATCCTCCTGCCTCGGTCTCCTAGGTGCTAGAATTACTGGCCTGCATCCAGTGAAGCACTTTTCTTGAGTTTCCAACCTACTAAAAACGTGAAGGAGGCTACATCCCAACGATGGTGACCTGTGCTCTTAAGTCAAACTGTCGCTGCTTGTATGCCAGCTCTAGGGGTACCTGCCTGTGGTTTCGGGCACGCCTCCTACCCCGCGCGTGCCTCAGTTTCCTCCTCTGTGAAATGAGGATCATGGGGCCGCCATCGTCTCCGAACGTCGCTGACGATCGACCCAGGAGGCCCGTGTGCGGGGCCCGCAACAGCCCACCCGCGAGTGCGTGGGGCCCGAGCCCCGCCGGGCCGGAGAGGACGCGAGCAGCTTTGGGGTGCAGGGTCGGGGCCCGCAGGCCGGGGGTACGCACGACACCAACCCGACAGGGACCCGGGCTCCGCCTCCGGGCGACCCCGCCGCGTCCTCTCCTCCCCATCCCTCCCTCGCGGCCTCCTCGACTCGGAGTCTGCGGCGGACACCCGCGTGTGGGTTGGGTCCCCGCAGGGCGTGGCCCGTCCCGCGCTGTCCACCAGGGCTCCGAGGCCGAGGACATGGGCGCTCTTCCCGCCGCGGTCGTACCTGACCTGTAGCACCGCCCCGCTGGGCCAAGGGCCGCCCCGACTTCCGGGCACTCCGCGCAGCGCATGCGCCCATGAGGGCCTCTGGGAACCCGCCGGAGGTCGACCGCGGAACTGAAGGAACGGCGCCAGCGCGCCCCCGTCCGGCCGCGAGAGAAAGAGCGCGGTGGGCGGGGCGCGCGGTGGGCGGGGCGCGCGGTGGGCGGGGCGCGCGGTGGGCGGGGCGCGCGGTGGGCGGGGCGCGCGGTATTGGTCCGAATCCTCTATATGGTGAATTAAAAAAAAAAAAAAAACATTAAAATGTTCGCAAATCCTAGTACTGCAGGAGGCTGAGTGTCGCAAGTTTGAGACCAGCCTGGTCAATGTAGCTACTTAGCCACACCCTGTCTCAAAATAAGTGCTGAGGATATCACTCAGCCCGAAGGCCCCTGGGCCAACCCTTCACACTGGAAAAGTAGTCATCCAGAATTTACTGTTTTGTTTGCTAATTCGACTTTACCTTCCCTGTGTGCGTGGCTTTTCCACCTCCCCCCAGTACTCGCACTGTCTACTCTCCTGTGACCTCCTCACTACCACCACCACCACCACCACCACCCCACTGCCCCATAGACGAAGTGGGCGATGGCCAGTCTGGGCGTCTAAAAAGCAGTGTGAGCTCACAGCAAGCAACAAGACCATCCGATCCACCCAGAGCCCTGGTTGCCCCACCTGCCCCACCCACCCCTTCCCTCCTCTCCTCAGCCTCTAGCCAGCACCGTTCTTGACGGATCCTCTACTCCCAGTAAGTGCTCGGACCTCCAGGAGTTCAGCATAGCGGAAAAAAGAAGAGAAAGAAACGTCATTTTCATAACCATCAGTAAAATAATTCTCTTAATAGACTTGCTATTTGTTGTAATCAGGGGTTACATAATTTATAGTATTATTTTATAATGGCCACCCAAAGAGTCAAACACGAAAAGAAAGAGTACAGGAAATCTGTCCACGAACTAAGGCCCCAAAGAATCCAGCTGAGGGCTTGAATCCCATGGCAATGTCCAGCAGGAGCCCAGC
>PVJX010022303.1:0-30726 GCA_004027295.1 Dolichotis patagonum
AAAAAAGAGAAAACAAATAATAAATTGTGCTAGGAAAATATCCCTCAGATTCTTTATATACTGTGGTAACTCAATTGATTAACTTTTATGTAGTATCATGCTGAATAATTGTAAGTGCTACAGCTTATTGAGTATCTTTTATTTTCAAGTCACACCAAAAGTTAGCGTTAAGTTCCTATACCATAAGTTCCCAGAAAATATTAGTGCCTATGCTTTAACCATGAGGAAATAATGATCGTAAATGAATTGATTTCTGTGGCTTAACATGTTGTCTTAGTTACTTTTCACTCATCGCTGAGACAAAATACCTGATGCCCAAAGGTAGGGAAGGAAAGGTTTATTTCTTACAGTTCTTGGAGGTTTCAGTCCATACTCAGTTGGCTCCAAGGCAGTGTGGCATGGCAGGGAAGCCATTCCTGGCTGCTGCAAACAGCAAGGCATGAACCAGCAAGAGAGAGACACAACTTGATCCTGCCCTTACATCATATCCTGGCTCCACCCCTAGGCGGGTATAGCACTCACACCACCAATCCAAGTGCTAGACAACGAACCAATCACAAACACATAATCGCGTGAGGCTTGGGGGCCACTGACAAAACCATGACACATATCAATGGCTTATTTCCCACTCCTGGTTTACATCTTAGTGGGTTTACAAAAAATTGTGTTCCACAGGAATGGACTGAGGCTGGCTGAGACTTTACCGCCATGTGCCCATTTCATCTGGACCATGTGGCTTTCTCAGCCATCACAGTAGATGAAGGGAGAACCGGACAGCAGCATGCTGGTTTTAAATTATTCAGTCCAGAAGTGGCCCACTTCCCTTCTGCTTTCTTATTGTTGGGACAAAATACCTGACACAGGTTAAAGGAGGAAGGGTTTATTTTAGCTTACAAATAGAGGTTTGTAGAGGTTTGAGTCCATAGTCAGCTGGTTTCAAGGCAGGGCAGCATGGCAAAGGTGAGACAGTTCATGGCATAGCAGGCAGCAGTCTTCCTTCTTGTTTCCCTTTTTATTCCATTCAGGCTACAAGCCTGTGGTTGGTGCCATTCACACCTGCAGTTGGGCTTCCCACTGCAGTAAATCTACCACCCATACCCAGAACTATGCTAAACCAGTCAGTGGAGTAATCCAGTATCCAGTGATCCACCCATGATCCAGTCAATCTCAAAAGCCCCACCTATGAGCACACGAGGTTTTGAAGGGACATCTAGATTTGAACTGTAACATCATCCTAATCGCACTGCCTCAACAAATAGTATGGACCTAGAAAGTGTGGAACCCTTGGACTTACAATAAACAGCAAAATCACTACCATGGAGGTTGTCCTAGATCAATCTGAATATAAAATAGGCATTCTGCCCATTAGAACTAAATTTTGACTTTTTGCCTACCTGCTTTTTATAAAATACCACTGTTATAAAATACCAGTTGTTAGGGATTTCCTTTATCTGTGGAAAGCAATACAATACAAATAGGGTAGTGATTAAGGGTGTGGGACTCAGAACCAGATCTCCTGAGTTTATATACCCACTCTTGTTGCATACCATTGAGTGAGCTACTCAGCAGTTCTGTCTCAGTTTTATTATCTGTTTGAGGAAATAATAATGATATTAATAGTAGTGTCCATATTACAAGGTTATCAGGATTAAATGAGTTTATAGAAATAGAATATAAGACAGTGCTTAATATAGTGAGTGCTCAATAAATCTTGTAATGATTATTAGAGAACAACTTAGCTTCTCACTGAGAAAAACTGTTGTTCAGCTGCAAAATGTAATTTTAGCTAAAAATTTGGAAACATGTGCACCAGGTCACAAAGGCCACCACATAAGAGGAAATAGCAGTACAAACCTCAAGTCACTATTGGAAAAACAACTCAAAGGTCATGTTCAGTTGAAAGTAGTTTTGCTGTGTGGTCTTTATTGGCAAAATGTGTGTGTGTGTGTGTGTGTCTTTGAGCAAAGTACAAAATGTAAATCAGCAAGGTGTTTGACAACTCATGAAATTCAATCATATAATCCCTCCTCCTCATGTGAATAATGTGTATATATTTAGACATGGTCTTGTGCATTCACAACTCAAGAAATAAAACCAAGTCTAAAAACACAGATTTTATTTCATCTACTGTTATTTACCAAACACACACACAATACATTCAGTGTCTCCTTGGCTACTGAGGCTTGAAAACATTTGTTAAAACCCAATATTTCTTGCACTCTAGTACTTCTCTTCCATATTTTCCCTGAGGACTACATTTCCCAGGCTTTATGTAGGATGAATGCGTGCCAGTACCTCTTCACTTCCTCCCTTAGGGATGTGGCACTGAAAACAATCTGTTAGCCCTTTGGCTACCAGGACAATATTCTCACTGCACGCATCCACCGGACTCATAACTTGCTCTCTTTTCATTTCAACATTGAAGACCCACCCAATCATGTGGGAGAATAAAATCTTATTTAGATATGCCAACAAACCCAAATCATTAACTTCAAAGCTAAATTTATTCCTGCTTGAATTTCAAGTTTTCATTTCTTTAAAATAAGAGCATCTGTAAAATCCAGGTGTTCACGAGATTACTATGCTATACACATGGGAAATCTTTTCAAACTCTTGTTATACTTTAATATTTACTTTGGAAAAATAAGTACTTTTGAAATATGAAATTCAAATTTCTTTCTATGTATATTATTTAACAAAAATAATGAAAGGTTAATGGTAACCTATATGAGTATAATAAAGACCTTAATTTAGTTTTCCTCTTTCCTTTAAGTAAAATTTATTTTCCACATTGCATATAATTATTGTTTTGTGTCTCTGCTTTAGTAGTAGGAGATGAATTGTGCTATCTGTGCTTAAAGAAAATTTGTATAATTTCAGAATCAGCCAGGCACCTTGAAGGCAAAGCATGTAAGTACAGATTATGTAGAAATAACTGACCCAATAGTGTGAACAGGAATTTATAATTCCTAGGATAAGTAGCACGAAATAGTCCTGAGAGTTCTCAGGAAATTTAAGAAATTTTAACCCTATAGTCCAGGATTAAAGTAAGATATTTATTTAATTAATATTTATGCCCCTCTCAACCATGTTTAGCACATTTTCACCACCATTTATTATTCTCATTTTATTGGTAGTCTAGGTTTTATGTAAGCTATTTATTTTCCAAACAATTATCTATAAATTATCTCTAGTCTTGAGCTTTCTTGATCTTTGCTTTCATTTCCTTGCTAGGTTGTACACCTGATTTACATTTTAAAAATTTCATAAGTGTACTTTGAAATTGTAAAACTCTTTTGAAGTCAAGAAAATACAATATTTTATTGCATTTTACCCTGGACTCATATGATTTTGGGGCAAGGGGCTTTAAGTAGAAGGAAGAGAATGAATATGGATGCAGTCTAAGCACAACAAACTTTTGAAGAGGTGGGAGTGGGCTCAGCAGCTGGCCAGAGTACTAAAAGCAAAGAAACAAAGAAAAAAACCAGTGACAGCACCAGATCTCTCATTTCTCCTACACAGAGGATTCCTATTCACTTTCCTTAGAAATTCCAAACCAGAGATAAAGAGCAATGGCTGCTGGGATCCAGGTGAACAGAGTAGAAAGGCCCACAGACCAGCCCCTCCCTTTCCTGTGGCTGGGATCCAGGTGAACTGTGTGGAAAGGCAAAGAGACACAGGGCCCCCAGCCAGGATGCATAGGATGGACAAGTGGGACTAGTGGTGTGAAACTGTCAGAAGCAACAGTAATAATATGAGCTAACAGGTGGTAAATTAGGTGAACCAATGTTGTGCCTGGGAACAAAGACACATCAAAAAGAAGCAGATGGGTAGGGTTTATCTTTCTCTTTTACTTTTTTATCTTTATTTCTCCTTTCTATTTTTAAATTTAATTTTATTTTTAATTTTGAAGACAGTAAAATACAACAGAACAAGACAGAACAAAGTCAACTGAGACAATGCAGTGAAATTGATACAGAACTTCACAGCAGGATACAATAACAGTAATAGGTACCATAGTATATCTTGTTATCTTCACAATAGTTGTCCATTCAATCAGGTATAGCAAAATCCAACCAAAAACAGAACATTATAAACCTATCAAAAACAAAATATTGAATACAGCAAAATGATTAATCAGAACAAAGCAAAACAGTGAAAACAATATTTGTCTTCATAGAGATGATAGAAGGAAATCCCCCATATTTGCTATATTGCATACGGTCATCCTCCCAAGAGATGCTCACACCTCTGGCCCCCAGTTGCTGATGGGGTGGGGGAGGAACAGGGTGTGATTCTCAGCCCACACGCTGGTAGGCTCATGGGAGACGCTGACTGGGTCTCTTCCTGGCTCGCCTACCACTCACTCACACCTCAGCTGCTTACCAGGCAGGCAGGCTGGTTACTTTCTTGCTCAGCGCCCTAAGTTCCAACATGGCTGGATCTTGGGAGACACTGACTGGTTCTCTTCCTGGCTTGCCTCTATTTCTCTTTTCCAAATGGCTGAGGAGCACTCCAGTCACATAAAACTAATCCCATCCCCCAAACCCATAAACCAAGTTCTGAAAATCCCTGTGTACTCCTTTATTCCTTCTCTTCTGCGCTCTTCTCTAGTTTCCCAAAGCATATGTGATGATCTTTTGTCCTCCAGCCTGGCTTCTGCTTTCTTTTTAGTTATCTTTGTTTTATCTACTATCTTTCTTAAATTTTCCCACCAGAGGGTAAAAACCACTCTACCAAGGGGAAGTAATGTGCACACAAGCTCCCAATTTAAAATCAGTTCTGTAATATAATTGTAGATTTTGTGCTATGGTTAAAGGCACAAAACTAATAGTTATCACAGTTCTGCACTTTCTAATCTGTGTTTGATGCTATTGTTATTGCTAATTATATTGCTTTAGCTGGGATATCATATCTTTTTAAATCAGTTGTTTTCACTTCTGTAACAATAGTGGGAAGTTCTGGGGTAATAACCTCACCATAGCCCAG
Source organism: Dolichotis patagonum (assembly GCA_004027295.1). Classification (NCBI taxonomy): domain Eukaryota; kingdom Metazoa; phylum Chordata; class Mammalia; order Rodentia; family Caviidae; genus Dolichotis; species Dolichotis patagonum. Next base: position 4,990 of record PVJX010022303.1, read on the forward strand.
AACCAAAGGACTAGGGACTGAGCCAAACACCAACATCTTGCTCCTAATTAATTGGAAAGGTAGGATCGTGGGATAGACAGAAACCAAGAACCTCTTACACAGAAGATGTCCTTGAAGAAGAGAGGCCTTGATCCTAGTGATAAAGCTACCTACTGCAAAAACTTACAAGGATCAAAACAGAAAATAAAATAAAAACTTATGAAATAGAAGATGAAAAAATATAGAAGCAAAATGCAATCTCAGACCTTGATCTCACCCTGAACAGGTCTAGGAGACAATAAGATAAATAAAAATGGAAGACACACACCTGACATTTCTGAAATGAGAGCAATTGAAGTAAAGCAACAAATCCATGAGGCTATAGAGGAAATCGGATCTGAAATAGTCTCTCAGATAAAAAAAAAAGTGGTAACACTTATAAATGAATTGCTGAGCAAATCTAGAATACAGAAACATAAATAATAGGTTATGATAGGAAGAGGATGGAAACTAAGAATGATCAATCAAGGAAAGAAATAAAATGCAAGAAACAGATTCAAACAGATATCCAGTAAATTAAAAATTCCATCGAAGGCTGGCAAAACTGTTTGAACAAAACTGAAACAGACTTTCAGACCTTGAAGACAGGATCATGACTAGCAATTGTGAATGGAAAGAGTTCTTCAAAGTAGCAAAAGATCAGGAAATAACAATTCAATAACCACAAGATGATGCAAAAAAAAAAAATCCAATATAAGATTAATTGGTGTTGGGGCTGGGGATTTAGCTCAGCAGCATAAGCACCTGCCTGGCAAGCATGAAGTCACGAGTTTGATCTCCAGTACAAAAAAAAAATATTAATTGCTGTCAATGAAAAAAGCAGCAATCAACACAAATGACATAAAAAAAAAACTATTTGCTGAAGTAATAGTGGAAAATTTTCCAAGCATGGGAACAGAATCTTACATGCAAGCAAGTGAGGCATATAGTACTCCAATTAGCCACAACCAAAATGAATCTACACACAGACATATAATGATCAAGATCCCAGAAATTCAGCCCAGGAACAGAATATTAAAACTTGTGAGAGAAAAGAAACATCACCTACAAGGGAAAACCCATCATTATCATGGTAGACTTCTCAACACAAGCCCTCAAGTCAAGAAGAGGTTGGAATGAAATATTTCACATCCTGAAAGAAGACAACTACTAGTCTAGATTGATGTACCATGCAAAACCATCTCATAAAATTAATTAAGAAATAAAATACTCCCATGACAAAGAACAACTGAAGAAATTCATGACCACCATATCAACACTACAAAGGGCACTGAAAGATATTTTAGACAGAGGTAAAAATGACAACAGTTCCAAGAATAACAACAGAAAGAAACAACCAAGCAGGGCAAGCAATTAAACAGAGAAGAAAAGTAGCAAATTAACAGCAGGAAAATACCACGACAAAGAGAAGCCAATACGTATCAGTGATAACCATCAAAAGTAAAGGGCCTCAATTCACCAATCGAAAGAAACATAATGGCAGAATGCATCAAGAAACAAAGTCCAACAATATTCTGTATATAAGAAACATATTTAACTCAAAAATAAATTCAAAGACTTAAAGTCACAGGATATAAACCAATATTCCATGTAAAAGGAACCCAGAAAAAAGCAGGAGTAACTATTCTGTTTGCAAGCAATGTGAATTTTAAACCAAGAGTTTGACATTTCAAACCAAAAAGAGATATTGCTAAATGCTTGTTAAGGGAAAAATACAAAAGGAGAAGATAATATCATAAATATGTATGTATCACTATTTGGTGGTATGTACCATATGTATGTACCACTATTTGGTGGCTCCTATTGGGAGCACCCAACTACATGACAAATATAAATAGATATGAAAAATCAAAACAGCAATAACACAATTGTAATGGGGGACCTTAATACCTTATTGTCACAAATAGATCAATTAGACAAAAAAGTCAGCAAAGAAATATTAGAACTGAACCAAACCTGTGAACAAATGAACTTAGTTAGGTTTACAGAGTATCCCACACAACATCAGGATACACATTCTTCTCAGCTGCACAGAGGACATTCATTAAAATAGACCATATACTAGGCTACAGAAAAATGATTAAGTAAATGCAAAGAAATTGAAATATCCCATGCATATTATCTGATTGTAGTGCAATGAAGTTGCAAATTAATAGCAAAAAAACCCACAAAAACTCCATACATGTAACTTAAATAATACCCTCCTGAACAACCAATGGATCACAGATGAAATTAAACAATATCTACAATTAAAAGAAAATTCAGACATAACATACCATTGGGACTCAATGAAAGCAGTCGTGAGAGGGAATTTTACAGCAATGAATTCTCACATCAAGAAAACAGAATGAACACACATAAACAACCTGATGTTGCACCTCAAGCTTCTAGAAAAAGAAGAGCAAGTAAAACCCAAAGCCCACGGAAGGAAGGAAATTATAAAATTTGGGGCAGAAACTAACACAATTGAGACTTAGAAAACAATACAAAGAATTAATGAATCAAAGAGATGGTTCTTTCAAAGAAAAAAACTCAAAGTCATGCAATTAGGAATGAAAAGGGTGAAATCAATATAGATCCTGAGGAAATTCAGAAGATCATCAGTACTTACTTTGAAAATCTTTACTTTCATGGGATGGAAAACAGAAAAAATGGACAGATTCCTAGATATGTAGGAATTACCAGATCTTAATCAAGAAGATAAAAATTCTGAATAAGCTAATATCAGTCAATGACATTTCAAATTTAAATAAAAGTTTACAAACAAAACAAAAAAAACCCCAGGTCCTTATGCATTCACTGCTGAATTCTGGAAGAAATTTAGAGAAGATTTAATGCCAATACTCCTCAAATTCTTTAATGAAATTTAAATGGAAGTAATACTCCCTAACTCATTGCTGGAGGCAAGTATTACCTGATACCAAAACCAGAGAAAGACCCGACCAAAAAGGAAAATATAGTCCAAAGTATTACCTGATATCAAAACCAGAGAAAGACCCAACCAAAAAGGAGAAATATAGACCAATCTCCCTAATGAACATAGATGTAAACATTCTCAGTAAAATGCTAGCAAACAGAATGCAGCAAATCATCAAGAAGATTATACATCATGACCAAGTGAGCTCTATCCCAGGAATGCAGGGATAGTTCAAAATATGCAAATCAATAAATGTAATATACCACATCAACAGGACCAAAGACAAAAATCACATGATCATCTCAATAGATGCAGAAAAGGCTTTTGGTAAAGTCCAACACTTGTTCATGATAAAACCTTATAGAAAATCAAAATAGATGGTATCTACCTCAATCTGATAAAAGCCATCTATGACAAACCAACAGACAGCATCATACTAAATGGACAAAAACTGAAAGTTTTCAACCTACAATCAGGAGCAAGACAAGGATGTCCACTATCACCACTCATATTCAGTATAGTCCTGGAAACATTAGCCAGAGAAATTAGACAAGACAGAGAAATAAAAAGAATAAGGATAGAAAAGGAAGAAGTTAAATTTTCATTATTTGCAGATGGCATGATACTCTACATAGAAGACCCCCAAAACTCCATTAAAATACTACTAGAGTTAATAATCAAATTCAGCAGTATAGATGGATACAAAGTCACTCAAAAATCAATAGCATTCCTGTACACAAACTATAAACTCACTGATAGAGAAATTACAGAAATAACACCTTTCACAATAGCATCAAAAAAATGAAATACTTAGGAATCAACCTAAAAGCAGGATGTAAAAGACCTACACACTGAAAACCATCGTACTCTAGAAAAGAAGATTGAATAGGATATCAGAAAATGGAAATATAAATCTTGCCCTTGCATTGGAAAAATCAACATAGTAAAAATGGCCATACTCCCAAAACTGTTATACAGATTTAATGCAATCCCAATCAAAATACCATTAACATTCTCACATATCTAAAGGAAACATTCCTAAAATTCATTTGGAAATAGCAGAGACCTAGAATAGCAAAGGCAATCCTGGGCAACAAAGGCAAGGCAGGAGGCATCACAATCCCTGGTTTGAAATTATACTACAAAAATACTGTGATAAAATCAGCATGGTATTGGTAAAACAACAGACCTGAGGACCAATGGAACAGATTAGAAGATGCAAACACAGTTACAAAGACACGCAGCCACCTTATCTTTGACAAAGGGGTTAAACATGTTCACTAGAAGAAAGATAGCTGTTTTAATAAATGTTGATGGAAAAATTGGCTTTCCACATGCCAAAGACTGAAACTAGATCCATGTCTATCATCATGCACTAAACTAAAGTCAAATGGATCAAAGATCTAAATATTCAAATAGAAGCACTAAATCTATTGGAAGACAAGGTATGTAGATATCTTGAAGACATGGGGTAGGTAAAGAGTTTATGAATAAAACCCAAACTGCATGGGAAGTACTTCAAATAATCAATAACTGGGACCTCGTCTTATTAAAAAGTTTTTTTCACTTCAAAAGAAATCACCAACAGAGTGAAAAAACCCACAGAATGAGAAAGAATTTTATCCAGCTGTCCCTTATTCAAATGACTTATATGTGGAACATATAAAGAATTGAAAAACATCAGGCCCCCAAATTCAAAGACCCAATCTCAAAATGGGCATCTGAGATGAACATGCACTCCTCAGATGAAGAAATACAAATGGCAAATAAATACATGAAGAAATGTTAACATCACTGGTCATTTGAGAAATGCAAACTAAAACAATATTGTGATTCTATCTCACTCCAGAAAGAATGTCTGCCATCAAGAAATCAACCAATAACAAATGTTGGCAGGGCTGTGGGGAAAAAGGAACCCTTCTCCACTGTTGGTGGGAGGGTAGACTGGTACAACCACTGTGGAAATCAGCATGGAGATTCCTCAGAAAACTAATATTGGAAGTCCCATTGAATGCAGTTATTCCCATTCTGGGTATTTTCCCAGAAAAATTGAAAATGTCATGCTACAGTGATATATGTGCACACATGTTTATAGCATCACAATTTGTAATAGCTAAATCTTGGAAACAACCCAAATGCCCATCAACTCCAGAATGCATAAAAAAAGACTTGCTATTTTTATATAATGGAATATTACTCAGCTTTAAAGAAGGATAGTCTTAAGGCTTTTACAGGTAACAGAGGCAACTTGAGACCATACTCATAGGTGAAATAAAGTAAACTCATATTTGTAAACATTGTACTGTCTCACTAGTGTTAAAAAAACCCCAAAAGAGTAATAAGATCCAAAATGCACAATAGATATAGTGATAATGAAAGGGAAAGAAAGTGCTCAAAGGGTAAGAACAACTAGGATAAGGGAAAGGAGAAAAGGAATAAGGTAAAAGATTACATGTATATAGGTGTACATATATATGTACATATATATATATATATATACACATGATAACTATACTACTAATTTCTGTTAGTTCATCAAAAAGGACAGTTTGCACTTTCATCGTTTGATCATTTTTTATGCCTAAATCTTATAATATGAACAACTACTTCTACGATAACAATATGCAATATATCTACTATTATTAATTTCTATTTGCTTGAAATTCTGTTTGATTTCTACCCTTTTTCCTATTTTGTTTTTTAAAATAAAAAAACTAAATAAAAAAGAATCAGCAAGTGGGATTTCATCTTATTAAAAAGCTTTTGCACAGCAAAAGAAATCACCAACAAAGTGGAAAGACAACCCACAGAATGGGAAAAAATTTTAGCCAAATGTGCCTCAGACAAAACACTTCTATCTGGAGCATATAAAGAACTGAAAAAAACCCCAGACCTCTTAAATTCAATGACCCAATACAAAAATGGGCTCTAAGGTGAATACACTTTCCTCGGATGAAGAAATACATAGGCAAATATATGAAAAGACGTTTAAAATCTCTGGTGATTCGAGAAATGCAGGGCCGTGGATATATCTCAGTGCAACAGTGCCTGCCTGGCAAGTGCAATGTCCTGTCCATGTGTGTGTAAGATACACACACACACACACACACACACAGATGCAAATTAAAGCATCACTGAGATTTCATCTCGCCCCGGAAAGAATGGCTACCATTGCAAAATTAACCAATAACAAATGCTGAAGGGGCTGTGGGGAAAAAGAATCTTTTTCTACTGTTGTGGGAGTATAGACTGGTATAATCACCATGGAAATCAGTGTGGAGATTCCTAAAAAATCAGTGTGGAGATTCCTCAAAAAACTAGAATTAGAGGTCCCATTCCACCTAGCTGTTCTCCTGCTGGGTATCTACCTTCCCAGAAGAATTTAAAAAATCACACCATAGTGATATATGCACACCCATGTTTATAGCAGCGCTACTTGTAATAGCTACATCTTGGAAACAACCCAAATGCCCATCAACTGAGGAATGGATTAAAAAGGTAAGGTATTTTATACAGTGGAGTACTGCTCAGTCATAAAGAAGTGTAAATTTGAGGTTTTCATAGGTAAATGGCTGCAACTTGAGACAATACTCATAAGTGAAATAAATCAGGCTCACATGTGTAAACTTCATACTATCTGCCTTGTGTGAGAAACTGAAAGAGTAAATAAGGTCTAAAGTGTGCAATAGATGTCGTGAAATGGGAAGAAATGGTTCAAAAGGAAAAGGGAACTAGAATGGGTGAAAGGGGAAAGGACAGTAGGAAAAAGTGAAAAATGCAAGTCAGTTATACTGTTAGTGTAGGAAGGTTTGTGCTAATGTCAACTGGAGAAATTTTTGTTTTCTTTTTTTGGTACCAAAGATCGAACTCATGACTTTGCGCTTGCCAGACAGGCACTTATGCCACTGAGCTAAATCCCTAGCTGTCCACTGGAGAAATTTTTATGCCCATATCCTGTACTCTATTATCTTTAAAGATAACATGTAATGTATTAATTATCATTATTCTATTATTTTGATATGACATTTTGTTTTTTTCCATTACAAAAATGAAATTTCAAACCAAGGAAAGAAACAGATGGCAGTGAGGAGATAAAAGAGCTATAGAGGGAGAAGGGGGAAAATGGTTAAGATATAGGCATAACCATAAGAGAGCTGTGTGTTATCAGAGGATTCACTAAAATAATAAGCTTGTGTGCCGAGAGAGGCAGTGTTATTCAAGCGCTGACATGAGCAGACAGGCTTGCACAAAAGGAAAGCAGGCCATGTGACAGGTAGGTGCTGTGTCACACTGTCATATTTTTCTTTTCTATCTTGATAAATATTTTGTTATGTTTACAAGTTTCCACAAACATAGCTGCTCACAGCACACACCTCCTAACTACTGTGGGTTAGGAATCCAGGCATAGCATGGCTAGGTCCCCTGCTCAAGGTCTCTGGAGGTTGTCAGATGAGATGCAGTTCCATCTGCAAAGAATCTGCTCCCAAGGTCACTGCATGTTGGCGGAATGGAATCCATTCCCCAAAGCCTGTAGGGTTGCAGGCTTCTTGTTTCTTTTTGGCTGTTGTCTGTATACCACTCCAGTCCCTTAGGACTGCTCTAAGCCTCGCCAAATGCCTGGGTCCTCAAAGACCTCTTGAGCAAGGTGAAATTTTATGTAATGTAACATAGTGTCATAGAAGTGACATCCCACCACCTTTTCAGGTTGCATTGGTTAGAAGTAGGTCAAGGGAAGGTTTACATAAGACCATGAACATCAAAGGTTAGGGACCAGGCTACCCACCTCAGACTGTCCTCCTCATTCTCATGTGTCCTTCATTTCCTCTAATCTGTAATAAAACAGCTGCAATCTCAGACTACCCAGAACAAGTCCAGGAGACATAGACACAAAAAATTAGAAGTTACACACCTGAAATTTCTGAAATGATAGCAACTAAAGTAAAGAAACAATTTAGTGCTTATATTGTTTGGCTAATTTTGCATGCCTATATCTTACTCAGAATAAGTCTAGGAGATGTAGACATAGAAGGAATTAGAAGCTACATACCTGAAATTTCTGAAATGATATCAACTGAAGTAAAGAAACAACTTAGGGCTTATATTGTTTGATTACCTTTGCATGCCTGTATCTGGTAGTCTGAGCAACTATTTAAAGGACAACAATGTGCAATATAGTAACTGTTGTTCATTTCCTACTGTCTTGTTTTTGAAATCCAGAATCATTCTCATTGTTTTGTTTCACTTTATTTTGTTTTATTCGCTTTAAAATAAAAAAGAAAATCCAAAGTGACAATAATTTAAGTAAGACAGAAGTGGTTGCTTCTTCTGTATAAATGAAGCCTGACAAGAAGCAATCTAGGGCTTTGTGGGGCTCCCTGTGAGGGCTTCTTTCTCTCTTGCTGTGGCAACTTTAATATGCAGTTCTACCTGATGGTCCAGGATGGCTACCTTGGATTCCAGGCAGCAGGAAGAGGAAGGAATGAAGGTCTTCCAAGGACACTTTCTGGAAATTGTTCTTGACACTTTTACCTATGAGTGATTTTGTTACAAAAGAAAAAAGGGGAAATACTACCAGAAGACAATGAGCCTTTTTGAATCCCCACAAAAGGAGAGCCTGACTGAGAATAAGGCAGTCCTGAATGAGCAGAGGTAAAAGATGACAAGAAACAAATCATTCCTAATGACATCTTTGAGTCTCTGGATCAAACCACACCTGAAGGCAAACTATCTCTGCTATTTAAGCCAATTTCTTTTGTTTTTACTGCTTTTCTTCCCTCCCTTCCTTTTTCTCTACCTTCCTTTCCTTCCTTTCTATTTCCTTCTCTCTCCTCCTTCCTTTTTTTCCAATTGGAAAAATCCTGACTGGTACAGAAGGGAGGATTCTTCAAGCAGAGACTATTAGATCATCGTTATTCTTTTGTTACTCCATTCCTCTCATAGTTGCTCAGAATGGTATCTAAGTCTTCCCTCAGATTCCTAAGGGTCATGTTATGCATTTTCATGCTCCATTTGCTGGAGAGGAATCTGCTTGTGTTTCTTAGAATTTGCCTTCTGAGATTTGATGAAAATTCAAAAGCTCCATTTTGTAAATCTAAACTAAGACCCATAAGCTATAATTCTCTGTCCTACTTATTCTAGGTATATTCATTGATCTTCAGCAATTGCTTCTTGGAATTCTTGGGCTATTCAATAAAATTTCTTTCAAATTACCTTGGCTGCATTTCCTTTTCTTTCTCAACTATGACTATTAACATTAACAGTATCTGTGGGAATTAGAGCCTAATGGATTTCCTTCTGTTGATCCAAGGATCCTGCCACAATAGGTTTCATTTAAAAAGGTTCCAAGTAATTGGTCAGCAGTATAGCTTTTTTAAAAAAGCAACTTTGCTAATAGTATCAATTTGCCTAGCCAGTTCCCTTGGCATCTTTTTTCTGGGTTTTTCCTTCAAAGCAGAAGATACAAAACATTAGGTTTGAAGGTTTTCCTATCAGATTCTGAAAGTATGGCCTTCACTTAAGTTATTATGCTTCTCTTTACCTACTTATATCAGTGAAGTGATTAGGTGATTAAGAGTATCTACTAACTGCAACTCTCAGGCTATGAAGCCTGGCTTTTTGAATTTAAATTATACTGCAGTGCCATATGGCACGGGAAAAAGGAGTGCTCAATTTCCTATCTGAGAGTTGGTCTCAAGCAGGGGAATTGCTGTCACAGTCCGAGTTTCACCAGCTCTCTGAGGCTTAGCATCACCTGCTGCCTCCCAAAGCACATACATACAGGATTTTGAGTCACTGTAAGAAAACCATCAGAGATGAGGGGAGCCCATCTGAGTCAACCACTTCCCATCTGCCATAGCTGACGCTGAGGTAACTGTGAATATAATGTTCCAGCCACGGGAAATCTCCGGATGTCTTTCACTTATATGTTTTTTGGTTAAATCTATTTAACTTGAGGCAGAGCCATGTTACAAAATATCATCCAGACCCTTGGGGGCATATATACAGCTGTTACCAGCCTAATGCAATTATGCTCGGGAATACCTCGGAGACTCCTGAAGGTTCTGAAACACAAGGTCAAAGTCTATCAATGAACAGGTATGCAGAGGGAGATCTACTATTTCATGATTATGGTGGCTCTTCACTCTAGGTCTGTCACAAATGAATGGAACTCAGGGAGCTAGATATCTTGTTTAGGATTATAAATAGGGTCTTGACACTTCAGACTGTCTGTCATTGCGGTGACTAAGTACCCTGTCTCTCACAGTTGACATTAAGGACACCTTATTGCCTAGTGACATGGCAGGCATCTAGTTACTTTCTCTTATGTTGGCATCAGCACAGCTGGGAAAAGTGTAGCATAATCAGGGGCTGGTTGTCTCCCTCATCTACCTTGCAAATGAATTAAGCAAGATTCTTTCACGGGATAGTGGTCCTGAATAAATTCTTTTGCTCTCTAGTTGTCTGTAGGGACTCAGGTGTGTCTATTCTTCTCCACTCCCACAGCTGGTGAATAAAGAGCCAAACCACCTGGAAATATAGAATTAGGGAATTATAGATGAGGCCTAAACTTTCCTCCTCTCCACAGTGAGATGCTGGTTGATGGGAATCCCTTTGCCAATTTTATGGGCAATGCCTAGCTGTAGATGAAGATTTTTGTTTTGTTGGCTGTTTGTTTGAGACAGGGTCTTGCTATGTTCCAGGCAGAACTTGAACTAACCATGTCGCTTGGGGTGGTCATACTCTCCATCCTCCTCCCTCAGGCTTTGGTGAGGATGTTTTCTTAATTTCTGATGTACAGGAGTCTCTAACTTTCTATCAGAGGGAATGGATCTGTGCTTACATGTCATTCATATTTTGTTCCTCAGATCACCTTCCCTTTTCTCCAGTGGCTGACCTGCATGGATTATATTAGTATGGTCTCCTGTCCTCCGGCTTCTGGCTGGGGCCGTCCAATGCCAAGTGCTGGCCAGTGAAATTAAAACATTTATTCCCCTGGCACCGCAGTGCTGACACACAGCTTCTTATTCAGCCAATGTTATCTTCACTGTTTTTTTATTTTGTTCTCTGGTGACTTCTCTCATGCCTTTCCCTTTCAGGCTCTGAATTTTGTTTCTCTTATTACCAACCTGGAATACTATATAATCCACTGGGGGTTTCTCTAATCTTGCACTTGTAAAAACTGCAATTAATTGAACTCATATCAGGTCACTCAGTTTGAGTAGTAGTGTTTTTGGCCGGAACCTCAACTATTAAAACAGTGTGGTCCCTATTTGTCCATTCTTTCTTTTGCCTCTTTCATGTGCTCTAAGTGTCTATAAAAACTCTCCATATTTATTTGTTTGTATACATTAGTCTTTTACATTTTTGTACTGTCCCATTTCCAGGATGAGAAGATGCCTCAGTCCTAACTTGTCTCTGTTTATTAAAATGTACCATATCTTTAGGTCACTCATACAACCTTTTAAGAAATTAGGTGACACCTTCCAATTGGCCATTCCATGTCATATTGACAATCACTAAAAATAGATTTTGTTGAACTCAGTCTTGTTAAATTGAGTTTGATTGAACCTGTTTGGCATGGACAAAACTTCCACAATGCAGTATTCAATTGCTTGGTGACACTAAAATATGTAATATTTTGGCTAATGCAGATTTCCCTTTTATTCTTTTGAGATAATTATCTTTTTATATCAGCTGAATAATTTATTTTCTTAGATATTCAGTGCCCTATAAGAAAAAAAATGATGACAAGAAAAATTACCAATATATCACATTTGTGATAAAAAATGATCTAGAGTTGGACATTAATTTCTGGGCTATTTAAAATGAGGGTGGGTTATTCAAGACTAGATTAAACACTACATAATTTTTAGTACAAATGAAGTATATGGTATCTTAAAATAGAGGTTAATAAACAATTTGAATCCTGTGTATTCCACGGATGGCTTTGGGCCAAGCCTAACTTCTACTAAATGGAAAACCAGAAATGTAGCAGATGTCACAAATGCCCCATTCACTTCTCCTTGCTGGCACCCTGTCACCCATCCCAAGTGGCAGGCAGATCCACTGTAGAGTTCCCCTGCTTGCACAACAATTTTCTTCCTTCTGCATCTCTCTGCCCAAGACACTTTGTTGGCTGTGGAACTGTTCCAGGCCTGTGTGAGAAGGACATCCTCAGGGCCTGGGATTTGCCACCCAGTAGCAATCCTCAATCACACGGACACAGGATTTGGAGGACAAATACATTTCTTGATACTTTTAAAATGTGTTCTATGCAGTTAGTCAGCAGGTCCACAGCGGGAGGGGGCCTCTGTTGCCCTCAGTAGTAACATTCTAATTAACACAAGTGTTAATAGTTTTCTTCTTTTCCGTCTCACTGCCTCACTTTCATATTTGCTTCCTGTGGACACCTCTCAAATAAACACATTGCATGCAAACTCTTGTCCTGAAGACTGGCTTTAGGGAGAGTTCATTTAAGATAGAAGACTCTAGAAAAACAATGAAAGGTGAGAAACACAGAAGGAGTAGATTGTGCTATTTGAAATTTCAAGGTAATAGAATCTTTTCTGTTTTTGTGAATCATCTCTGTCTTTAGATTATAAACTATTGAGGACACTGCCTCTTTCTCATCAACCTCACAAACTCCAACCAATCTACACATGCCATGAAGGACTCAATACATATTTGGTAATAATGAGAATTCTAAGATTATGCTACTTAAGATAGCCATTACCATTGCAAAAGGATATAACTATTGTCAAAGAGCAAATAAACTTCTGCCTTTGTTTTTTTTTTAAAGATAAATGGTGTTAGCCCTTTCAGAATCAAGCTTTAAAAAAACTCTTACTCAGATAAGCACTGTAAGGGGATAGTGGTTATACAACAGAATCTCTTCTCAGGTACCTTGTGAATTTCCTGTATTCTTCTACTCTGTCAACACACTAAGTGATCCCAACACATCTGGATGCTTCCATTGGACAATTACATGGTTTGTCTAAGTGATCTTCAGGGGTATATATCTGTATGCACAGCTCAATATTACAATTGCCAACTGGTTTAAGACCATCATACACCTTAGTGTGAAGAGCCCAACCCAAACATGAATGTCAGCGTCCAATGGGGAAAAATATAACAGAATAGGAATTATATGGATTATTTTACTTTAAAATTTTGGCTTTTATCCTTTGGCTTATTATCCATTCACTATTCAGTGGGTGAATAATGTTTTCATTATGTATTTTTTAGGACTTTTCCCCATAAATAACTTACTAGCATTCATCATGTAGTGAAATAGTGAAAATTCACATCTAGTATAATACCAGACAATTTTTTTTCATCTGGCTAATGTTAATGAAATTGAATAGGGTTGCTCCAAAATTCATTGGAAATCATTATTCACTGTCCTAGAATTCATTTAGTCATTTCAGTTGTCCAAAGTTGCATTAGACAACCCCCAGTGAGAAAGGCTATAGTAAAAAAAAGCCAGACTTCTCAAGACTATATCTAATAGCACAAAGTATGTGATGATCACCCCTGGAAAACAAGATAAGTTGGTTTAATTTAAAACATCAAGCTAAAATTTAGCGTATCTTAACAAAACAAGGTAAAGTGCTCTTTCAAATTATCACACATTTCATCCTTCATAATGTATTCTTTGTTCATTTTTGCAATTGTCATCCTCTCCATATTTAGGCATCACTTGCAAATAAGCTAATGCTATAGCAGCAAGAAATGCAGAGACAACTACAATTATCTCTTAATTACCCACAGCGGGCTTCCAATGTGTGTCTCCCTTTGGAGAATACTTAACAGGAAACAAAGAAAGTCAGGCATACAAGTCAAACGTCCCACACAGGCTTCAGGATGACAGATTCACTCTGAAATGCTGTGGGTACAGTACAGTAGCAGCTGTCATCACCAGGAAGAGCCTCCCCAGCTCAAAAAAAAAACAAAAATTAAACCAAATCTGATGATTCTGCCCACATAGAGGGACATGAAGAATTCAGAAACAAAGCAATGAGAATAATCTGACACACAAATCAATGGTTTACAAAGAACACTGGCTCCTCTATGTATCAAATAAGGAAATTTCAGGTAACTCACCTCACGTCATATTTCTCAGGGCAGTTGTATATTTTCTTTGAGAAAGAATCAATATTTCCTTGTTGTGCAATCATATATTTAGTAGAGAAAATGGTCTAAAACCGGAAAGATGTCAAACAACTTCACTCCATCTTTGGAAAGATTAATTTAATTGGAAAAAGTCTATCAGTTAATTAGCAATAAAAATTTATTACTTGATGATTAGTTGCCAGCACCATCCAAAGTGAGGTTAATAAAAGCCTTGCAAGTACTCTGTGCTTTTTCACACATTCTGTGACAAAACTACTTGGGGAAGTTGCACCCAGGCATATGTGGATGGTGTGAATGTGAAAATGGATCCACTGACTGAGGGTGATAATAATTATTCTCTGTGTATAAATCACTTGCCAGACAGTAAAGGATGTTTGCAAGCTGTCTTTACTTTGATTCATACCACAACCTTGCGAAATGGATAGGCAAAAATACTAGTTCATTTCCACAAATGAGAAAGTCTCTTGACTTTGGTCTAGAAATATCCAGGGGGCTTGTTCTTGTGCCCCATGCACAACCATTATTATACTCACCACAGGATGATGATAGGAAAGTAGGTAGTGGAGATTTCACCTTAGTGTAGCTGCCACACATCATATCCTAGTTCCATTTGAGAAATTTCATTGAACCTTCCAATCCTGTTTTAACAAATAGAAACCCACAGTGAAATCTGCTGCCAGATTTGCTGTTGCTTTTGTGGAGCCCTGAACTAGATCTTGACCTTCTCTAGAGCACTTATTTTGTGTATTTCAGTTTTGTAACTACAGCATGATGAAGTGTAAGCAATATTCTAATCAGTAAGACTAAATTAATGAAATTAAATTGGAGGATGTAGCTGTTGATTTGATTATTCTTGCATCTCTTATGTGGAGTTTGGCATTTTTCAGTATAAAAATTTGAAAAGAAGAGATATGACTATATAAATAATCATTAACAAACCTGGAAATAGTTAAAAAGTGGATTATGTTTGGAACAAATAAACAAATAAAAATTGGTTGGGTAAATGAAAAATGATCTTATCTCTTATTTGGAGAAGACATTAGAATTGGTATCAAGAAGATCTGAGAAAGATGGAAGAGTTGGAGACTGAAAAGAACCTGTCATCCCTTTCTAGCATGCACTTCACACATGATGCATCATGATTTGTATGATGTGACTCCTTTCCTAGTTAGAGTAGTGATGGGCTCCAGTTTCAGAGACAGCCAAAGTCAGCAGCCTTTACCATGGTCTGGGTCTAGCCTGGCTCATGGCTGACGTCTCTCAGAATGTCAGAGAATGAGATGTACAGCGAAATACAGTAAGAGGAGGGCAGGATGTGAGGACAGAAGCTGGGAGATATGACTGTCCATTCAAAATAACTTGAACAGAAGAAGCAAAAGCAAAGAAACTATTTGTTTACCAGGATTCTTGGTTTTATGAAACAAAACCCCAACTGGCTACACTAGAGGAACAGATGATATATTAAGGATTTACAAGGTAGGCTTGCAGTGGCTGCCTACAGGGTCAGAGGTGGAAGAATTCAAAGGGGTCATCTGTACCCTGGAGGACCCAGACAAAGTTGAAGGCCTGGGGCTCACTCTACAGTCATACCAGTCTGCGAGGGAGCGGAAGGGCTTGTGGTTCACGGCTGAAGAGTGTGCTAGAAGTCTGGAGCTGGGCATTTAAGGGGGATGGCAAAGACTGGAGCTCCTCTGAAGAAGCAAAAGCAAGACTTCCTTCTCTTTCCTTTTTTATTTCTTCCAGATTATAAGTCTATTGGTTGGTGCCAATCACATTCTTCTCTCTTCACATCAGTCATTCAGACATACCGGGAACCGCGGTAAACTAATCTGCTAGGCATTCCTTATTCAAGTTGATACCATAATTAACTATCACACTGATTTAAAATTGCTTAGGGAAAAACAGGGGCATTTATTGGTTAATGCAGCTAGGAAAATTAAGCACGTGGTTAAGTAAGGTGAGAAGCAAGAATGGAACCCTCCCAGAAATTACTGTCTTTGTTTTGTACCTTTCTTTCCCTTTGAGTATTTTTCTCCCTTTTCTTTTTGTGCCAGCAGGCATTGTCTATGTAGAGAGAAGGGCTGCAACTGGTTTCACTTAGGACGCATATCTGTCACTGACCAGTGTGGCCATGACAGTTGTGTACTATAGTTATCAGTTTTCTGTAAAAATTCTTAATTTGTATGGAGACGAAAAATACATTTTTAAGAGGAAGACAGAGAAACTCTGGTGTTGTTCATTCTACCGACCATAATGTTAGAATATTTGAGAAGGAATCAGTAAATATGACTACTTCTAAACTCATAGCACTTGAGACTAGGTCACGTTATTGGAACAGCTGATGTTTTTCATGTGTATTAGGGCTACAGTTTTTCTTGTGTATTAACCAATTATTTCTATAGTAAGCTGCATAACAAATGATCTGAACTCTTAGTGGTTTACAACAAATATTTATTTCTCATTCATGGATTGGAGATCACCAGAGATAACTTTGTCTTGGGTTATGGACTAGCATCTGATCAACTCTGTGTATCATCTCCTTCTGAAAGAAGTGCTCCCAAGGGGTATGTTCTTCTCATGATGAAGGCCAGAAGCACAGGAGATCAATTCATACTGCCCAAGGATATATTAAAATGACTTTGCCTCTACTTGCATCTTATCTACCAATATTCTATTATCTACCTGCAACAAGGGGGCAAGAATTGCCTGCTAGTGTTATGCAAATGGGAAAGAGAAAATGAGGACTTGCTGGAAAATAAGAAAGAATACCATAATACCGAGTGACACTGAATGCCTTTCTAGGATGTCTGTGGCAATCTTTTCATGTGTTTTCTTGTCTTCTTATATATTTATGTAAAGAAAGAAATATATGAATATATATATTTGTGTAGAAATTCAAGTGTGCACGACACTTTATTTTCCTATAATCCAACTGAATTCTATTTTGGGACCCCCCCCCATTGGCTAAATGTCTGCAACTTAACCTCATTTAATTCACAGATTTGTCTCTATCTCTCTGAAGACTGTGTCTAACACCTAGTGTTTACATATTAGCAAATGTCTGGGGAATCCTGATCTTTGAGTAATCTATCTTCAGATATTTAGTGAGCTGTTCATTGTCCTTTTGTCTCAGAAGTCAATCTATGCAAATGACCAGTGAGATGTTAGTTATTATTACAGCCTGCTCTGCGCTGTGTTCCAGAGCATGAGATCCATTCATCTGCTTCTATGCAATGGTGGACGACCCAAAGCTATGTCTGCCTAGATAGTTATGACACTCCCTGGGTCTCAACCAGGAACAGGTTCACCACAGATTGTTGGACGGACTCTATTTAGACAGTTCCATTCACGAGGAAAGCAGAGAGATCAAGCACCTCTGCTTTGGTCTAACAAAAACCTTCCCGAGGATTTGTTGCCAACTAGGGCCTCTAGCTAGGAAAGAAGGTTCAAAGCTAAAATCTGCAGGATTTACTGTTTTACAAATACTTTTGAAAACCAGGGCCAATTTATTCTTTAAATTTCTCCTGCTTTTCTAGCCAAGAAGAATTTCCCAACTCGGAGGGAAATCCTAGACTACTCAACAATTTCCCCCACCATTCTCTAATTCTCGACCTTGGAATTTCTTTGCTGTATTTCTGTCTGTGCTGAAGACTGTCTCCATCTGTCATCTCTGCCTCCATCCACATGCCCAGAATTTTGGAAACACAAACACTAAAATGGTTTGTTTCAGTTTTCTACCAGGGTCTGCCCCTCCCTTGATGTGATGATTTTAAAACTGCCTCATTGGGGGAGAGGAAAATGTGTAGGAAAGAAAGGAGGAAAAAAGTCTCAAAAATACTACCTTCATTACATTTATAAACTGAGGAACACTAACCATACAATAGTCCCTTGACATTTGAAAGAAATAAACGCTCGTAACATATTTTCACAAGTTATATCTATTAGGCTTTAAAAGGATTTTGGGGATTTTATTAAAATGGGAATTTGACACTGGAAAATCACATTTCAAACTAAATAGCAAATCCATTTATTTTATTTACATTATGAAAATAAGGCTTAAGAGAAACTAGAAAGCTGTCTCAAATTCCTGTAATTTTTTAATGGCAAATTTGAAAATGTGGCTATTCTCTTTTAGAATAATGGGAAATATTTATAGCATTTCTCATTTTTCACCCTAATTAACTGTCAGATTTTTTACTTTCTCCATTCTATGGGATCAAAGAGTGTTTAGAGATATTTTGATGATGTTTAAAGCTAGTATCCTTTGGTGGATTATGCTACAGATGTCTGACCAGCCAGTGAGACCATGATTCCCCACTGTCCCAGAATGATTTCTGTCCTCTAGTCACTATGAATATTCTGTGAGATACCATCTTGGGCTCTTGCTGCCAGGACCAGAGTTGCATATCTGATCTAAAACAGCCAATCTCTGGGCATATGGAATCAACACTAATAGGAGAGTCTGCCTCTTGGCTGAACCTGCAGGTTCTGTGAAATAGTACTGGTATGTGGAGGGACAAGGTAGAAGATGCCTTTGTTGAATGTGTCCTTCTACTTTTGTAATTCCCAGGCTTTCTCTTCCTAAGATATATTTTTCTACCTCCAGGTCTTCTAGGTTTTGAGCCTGAGTACAACATCACGATTAAGTGTCTCCTTTTGTGAGTTTGAGGTTCTCTAATTGTATTATGTTGTTTTCAGCAAAAGAACTTTAACAAATACACTTTTCCTTTTGCTGAGCTCAGTTAAACCAAAACCTTATTTATATCAACAAAAGACTTAATTCAACTGAGTAGTTAGCAGCATCAAGAGTAACTTGGATAATCATGAGTAGTTGATAGTTACTTTAAAGGAATAAGAGAGCAGTGGAGACTACACATTGAGTTGCAAAGCCCCAATCTATAATCTGTGCACAGCAAACTGCCAGTGCCAAGTGTTGGTTGTTTCTATGAGAGCAGAATCAGAAACAGTTATGTCCCGACTTAATGAACAGTGTGAACAAAGGAAGGGGCTTTTATAGCCTTCATGGAGCAGCTGAGCATTTTGAGGGAGAGGGAGAGCACAGCAGATAAGTCTTCATTTCAAACATAGGGGGTTTTTGTAGTGCTTATTATTTTAGGCTACCAGACTGCCTGCTTTCATGTATTGATATACTGGCTTTGTAAAAAAAAGTCATTAAAAAATAAGTTTGATCACATGTTCATAGCCATCTGCTTTGGGTGACTAAGTTGGGGGTGCAGAATGCCAAGAAAGGATGTACTATCTTTTATCAACTGAGGCAAAAATAAAAATCACAGATCAAAAAATCAGAACTTGGGGGAAGAAGCATCCGGATTTTGCAAATAAGTTAAGAAATATTCAAACTATAGCTCTCTTTTGGATTGAAAGTAATATAACTATGGGGTTGAGTTTTTGTCTGCTTGGTAGATAAATTCAGACCCATGGATGTGAGTGCCACAGGAAGGACTATAGTTTGAGAGCCAGATCCAAGCTGTCACTCATGTCACTTGCATATAATAATCCCCCCTTTCCATGCATCCTTTCTGATATATAACATAAAACTTAAAATGAGCCTATTTGAGTTCCTCTGAAATTTTGTATAATTTTAAGTACTCCATTTAAAGGCCTCTGTTTTCTGATGTAAGCATCAAATAAACACTTGCTTCAAAAAGAGCTATACATCATAATCACAGCACACATTAATGGTCAACAAGAGTATCTAGCAATTAGCTTTTTATGGAGTAAGCAGACAGTATTTCTTCTGAACCATGTTTCTTGGTTCTTTAATTTAATGGAGGTTATTTTTCTTAGAGGTATTCTCACAGTAGTAGAGCATTCATTCTTTGTATTTCAACTTCAGAATTTATTTGTAACTCTACAAAATCTGCCTCTGGCCTTTGGCCTCTCTTCTAGCTCTTACATTTAACTCTCTGTGATTACTGTAGAGACAATAAACTTTAAACAAAAATTGGGAGAAGGTAACACCTGTAGTTGGCGCCTTTTCATCACCCCTATTAGCAGATTCTTTTTCTTCTCCAGGCCCTCTAAGCCATTCATGTTGCCTGGGTGATACATCTTAAACTCAAATTTCTCTATAGTGCTCAGACATTCCACTTCTGTGTTTATCTATGAGCAAAACCATATTTATTTATTTTTGTTAACCTGAAACATAAAATTATGGTGTATTTATTGCATGTCAGCCCTATATTTTAGACATATGGTTGCAAAAAGCAAATGTAATTGGCCTTTGTTGTCGAAAGAATTCACAGTGTAGGCTAAGAGAGTTGCACAAATGTGCACATACGTACAAAAGCAAAACACAGCAATTATAATGATAACTGCACTAATAATGCTTAGATAAATAAAAGAAATGTGACCTTAAGGAAATTAATTATGACCCTGAGGAATGAGAAAGAAAGGTGGAACTGGAAACAGGGAAGATTTGGGAGGACTTAGGTTAACTGAATCAAATCTAGTCCAGAGTAAGTGTGAGATAATGAATTTTCAGGTCAAGGGAGTATATATCTCATTACTTTGCATATGCATTGGAAAAAGAGGTAAATAATAGACCAGGAACTAAAAATGAGAGTTTGAAAACATTTGAAATTCGGTTGACCCTGGAAGATTTGAGCTATGTTGTCACTGAATCTGTATTTTCTAAGAGATTAGGGGATTGACTCATAAACTAAAATGTAAAATATTGACCACTTCTTCTTATAAAAACAATGTGCAGTAAGATGGCTATCTCTGGAAGTTAGAACTGCAGAAAACTAAAATTAAGATGAACCACACTGGCGTATTTATTGATTTGCTTTGGCTTAATAGTTCATTCTTTCTAAGTTTTTATAAAGGATAGGAATGTGATAGGTTGTTTCAAATGTCTATTATGAAAACTGAAAATGACATTTTTATTCCTGGGTAGATTTAGCCTGATCTCACCAACTCTTTCAGGGCAATTCTTTGTGTGCTATGCTTCCTGAATTGCTTGAGAGCTGCCTTTACTGGTGTTAGCTGGGAATAGAGAATGGAAATGAGTTTAGGGAACCACTAAAAGTCCAGGGCAGTGGAAATTTACCATTTTATTCATCCATAAAAACACTATCAAAGAAAAGTAGTCTGTTATGGCTTATGTCTAAATGTTCCCCAGAGCCTCATGTGCTCATAGGATTTTTTCAGAGTGTGCAGTGCTGGGATTAAGGGTGGGTGATTGCTCTATCACTCCACAGATTGGATTGGTACCGCCCTAATCCTTGTAGGCTGGATAAAATATAAGTGACAGAGTGACATTTGTCTCCCCTTTCTGCCTTTGTTGTTTTTGCTGTCTTTCTCTACCATGAACTGTTGTCTCTCTGCCATATGCCACCCTGTCTTGGAGCCAGTTTATTAGGGACTGAAACCTCTACAAACTGTGAGCTAAATAAACCTTTCTCCCTTTAACTTTGGGTGTCAGTTATTTTGTCTCAGCAATGAGAGAAAAGTAACTAAGACACATTGTAGAAAAGTGATATGAAATCTCCCGGATTATGGTTATTAAACTCTATATTTACCCTAGTAATTTTGAGTATAGAATCGCTATGTTAATTAGCTTACAAGTTTTAGTTATTGTCATAGAGAGGCCTAAAATGACAATGACTCAAAAAAGATGGAGCTTTTAGAAGGGCTCAATTGGGTCAATACCCGGATGACTTCTCTCTTGTAGTCACACTTTTCTAACTCCATGTCTTTATAAAATAGCAGTGATGCCACCTTATTGTTCTGGTGAGGGTGCTAGGAGGTAATGCGTGTAGGCCACCTCTTAGTAGTAGGATTTCAGTTTGTGTTTCCTACATGCAACTCCAGTTATGCTGACTTTACTGTTTTTTTTTTTTGAGAGGCTCTTTTAAATTAGTGCCATAAAACTGCTCTACTCTTTCTCTTGAACTTTGGAGCCTCTCTTTTTCTCTCCTGCTGCACTGTTACATTTCCACTGTAGTCATCTGCCTGTTTTGAGGAACGCAGTGATGGGAAAGTATAATCCCTGTGGGGAATCTGGTCTGAGAAGGAATTCTACTGCTGAACAGCACACAGGGGGCATCTGTGAGTTTTAACTCAGTAAAGTTCTCCTCAAATTTTCTTCTCTGCTGTAAGTACTCAAAAGATATATTTTAGCTTGAAACTAAAAAATACCAGAAGGGAATCCAGCTGTGGCTCACAGTCTACAAGGCACAGAATTTTCCAATTCTACATTTCCAGAAAGTCATGCACACTTTCTTTGTGGGGTTGGCAATTGTGCCTTTCATTTAAAAGATTCTAAGTTGTGTGTAGTAGTGCCTATAACCTTTGTACTCTGAGAGTCCGAGCAAATTTGAGCCCAGCCTGAGTAATTTAGCAACTTAGAGACTCAGTCAACAAAACAAAAGCAAAAACAAAACAAAACAAAAGAAAACCAAAAACCCCCAAAGAAACCTAAAAAACAAAACACAAAAACCAACCAAACACAACAACCAGAAGGGTGTCGACATAGCTCAGTGCAAAGGCCTTGAGTTGGATCCCCAGTACTTGTGTGGGAAAAAGAACCAAGCAGGGATGAAAGAGATTTTCCTGTACCCCAGCCTGGATCTAATGTGTTAGGGACACAGCAGGCATCTTATTCTAGGTTAGCTGCTGAGAGGTTGGACGTATTTGGGTCTAATGGTGACCCACTCCTGCCACCAGACAGGTATTTACATAAGGTGAATTGCCTTGGGGAGTCAGTTTATAATTAGAAAAATACTTGTGGCCTTGGCTTCATAGCTCCATGATTGGTCCAAGCCCTAGGGAATTTGTTTTTCAGTGTTATAAAGATAAGGGTAGAGCTATGCAGTGTTTCTCACAGCTTAGACTCTGAACTACCTGAGGAACACTGTTGGAAACAGGTGCCTGGGTGTAACTTAGACACTGAATCAGTCTTTCTGGTGGAAAGGCCTATGAATCTGTACCCTGCCTGATTCTGATGTCTACTAAGACCTTGCTGCAGAAAGTGTAGAGGAGGGCCAGCCTCACCTGGGAGTCTGTGAGAAAGGTAACTTTTCAGGACTCACCCCCCAGTTGCAAAATCAGAATTTGCATTTCCACAAGGTCCCCACGTGACTCTTCTGCTCATTCTAGTTGAGAAGCTCATCTCATGAGTAGGGGCTGAAGTATGCTGTTGGCTCTCTATATCTGCAGATTGAAAATATTTGAAAAAAAATTACATCTGTACTGAACAAATATCGACTGTTTTATTTGTTCATTTTATTTTGTGAACAACATAGTATAACAACTATTTATGTTGTAGTAGGTATTTGTTATGATTTGGGTAAAAAATGTCACTCAAGGTCTTATGTGTTCAGGGTAGAACTTTTGGAAGGTGATTAAACCGTGGGGTGCTCACCTCATCACAGATTAGTCCACAGATGAGTTCAAAGGTAAATATGTTGTTAGGAAATTGGGCCTGCTTGGAGGAAGTGGGTCGCTGGAGGCATAAATTAGAAGCAGTGGTAGCAACCGTGTATGGTATAGGTGCCACAGCCAGCTGTTGGTTATCAGTGAAAGTTCTACAATGTTCTCCATCACTGCTTGGAAGGGTATATTCTTGCCCTCAGTCTTTCTCTGTTTCGTCTCTGTCTCTGGTTTCTGGCTGCTGTGAGGTGATCAGCTTTCCTCCACCATATTTTTAATTTGGAGCCGGCGAACCATAAACTGGTGCCTCTGAAACCATGAGCCACAATAAACCTTTGACCTCTAAGTTGTGTGTGCCAGGTATTTGGTTACAGGGACAAAAACTAAGCAATAGAGTATAAGTAACCTAGAGATGATGGAAAGCACGCTGGAGCATGCGCAGGTTATATGCAAATACTATGCCATTTTTAAAATAAAGGACTTAGTCATCCACAGATTTTGGGAGGGAGGTTGGGACAAATCCCCCAAGGATAATGAGTTCTGTTGAGAAATTGAGTTGAATCCCAGACAGAATTAGAAGAAAAGCAGTATTCTCTACATCTTACAACAATCAATAGTAATATTTAAAGACCTACCATGGAGGACTAAACTAGCAAAGTGGTGACTGGCTGGCAACTGAGATGTCTAGAACATCCTTTAAAGTTAACTATTTGTTCTAGTACTTTTTCAGTTTTTGAAATTAAGCTGATCAGTCTCTAACAGCTAGAGAAGTCTTCTGGCCTTTTAAAAAATAATAGGCATTACATCTGTAATTTTTTAAGGTATTTCTCTTTCGTTCTGAAAAATAATGATAGATGGTGAGTCAGCAGTAAAATCACCAGTTCCTACCAGGCTCTGAGACCGCCACTTAGAATACTTGTTTTATCACTAGCATTTTATCACACATTTGCTTCTAGGCTGGAGTAGGGGAGGAAATGATTATGCATCATATACTCATGCCTCGTACTTATTCTTTATATCCAAAAAATATATATAAATATATATATGTATATATAAAAATATATATAACTCTTTAAAATACATATATATATAAATGAAAAAAGGAGGTAAGTATAAATACAGCCACCCAACAGCAGATTAATAAAAATACTGAGCTTTAAAAATGTTTTGTAGAAGTATATGCATATGTATAATTTTGAGAATAACCAGCTATTAGTTTTTAATTCCTGTTATCAGTAGGCCATATTGAGAACTCACAGTAAAATAAAAGACATGATTTGGATTATGAGAGGTCAGATATCTGGGCAGAGGAAAGAATGTACTTGGTTAGAAAAGGCTACTGACTTCAGCAAAAATCAACCAGGAGATAAAAGTAAACACCGTATGTATTTTGATTGTTTCATGGAAAGAGGAACATGAGTGTGAAGAGGTAGTGCTCTGTAGGTAAGGGAGCACTGGGTTTCAGACCAGACAGACTTTGGCATGAATTCTGGCTTGGCAGCATTCCAGCTGTGTGAATTCAGGCTTGCTTCTTACTCACTTACCATTTGTTCTAAAAGGGAGAGTGCTAGTTACATCCTAGGTTACTTATTGCTGTGCAATAAAAGCCACAAAATCTCAGTGGTGTAAGATAATAAGTCTCCATTTAGATTATGCATCCGGAGCCAGCTGGGAATTGGCTAATCTGGGCTGAAACGGCTTCATCTTCTGAGAGCCCTGTGTTCCTCTTGGGACCTGAGGGCTACCCTGAGGGTTTTTTTTTAAATGGCATGTCACATGTACAGGAGGACAAGCTCAAGTACAGTGTAATTCAAGCCTCTGCTTGTGTCACATTTTATTTACTAACATGCCACTGACCAAAGCATGCAAATTGGCTGAGACCTGCAAAAGGGGAAGGGAAGTACACGATGCCCAATGTGATACCAAAGCAACGTACGCAAGCAAGGTGCACGTTACTGGATCAGGAAGTATAGTTTCTCATGTGAGGGGAAGGGAGTATTGATGAAGGTTCTAGCACAAGTCATTAAAATTATTAAATGAATTTATGTCTACAAAGTACCTTGCATGGTATAGGAAATGAAAGTATTTAATAAATGTTAATTCCTTTCTTCTATTCCAAACTGACTTCACAAAGGAAAATGGAGAATAAAAACTTAATATCAGAGGTATAATAACTATTTTAAAATAAACTTGTATTCTATATTATGATGAGTTATGAAAGGAGTAATGGAGAGAGACAGAAGGATGAGAGA
>PVJX010022304.1:0-30722 GCA_004027295.1 Dolichotis patagonum
ATTGTGGAGCAGAACTGTTGACAGTCTCACTGTTTGAATGTCTACTTTACATGTTTTAACTTTGTAAATTGAACAACTATTTCCAAGAAGTCAGTATGTAATTTGTCAAGCAATAATTTTTTTAGGTTTTTTGTTGTTGTTCTTTTCCTTTTTTCCTTGGAATACTGTATTGTTGCTACCCTTTATTCTGTTTTGTTTTTTATTCTCTTTAAATAAAATTATAAAAAAAATTAATCATGTTAAAAACTTTACACAGTGTTTTTTTTGGGTTGGGCTATGGGATGTAATTTCAACTAGGAATAGTGAGAAAGGAGAGCTTGAGAGAGTGGGAATAGGAATGCTAATTGTAAAGCAAAAGTCACTTGGACTATAAGAGGGGGGGAAGGGACCCTAAAAATGAATCAGTGAGGAAAAGAAGCTAAACACTGGCCAGAATTCATTGAGGACTGCATACTAAGAGATTTCCTGTACTCAGAAGACATCTGCCCTTCCACAAGTCTGAACGAGACAATTGAGCACATATAGAGTTAATAGACTATGCAAGAATGTGTGGTGTGACAGCTGGGGAGTGATACTGGGGGAAACCTGAAGGGTCAGCATGGAAGAGCTTTCAAGGAACACACAGATTTGTATGGTGTTTCCTACTACAGTCATCTTACAATTCTTAATAAATTTTGAACAATGCATCCTGTGTGTCATTTTGCATTGGAATGTGAAAATTATTCAGCTGGTCATGGTCAGCAGCTTTGTTGAATATACTTTTGCAGTGTGGCATGTCTTCATTACTTCGGGATGCCAGTGAGGATGGGGTTGCTTAGGAGGAAGGTCCGCAGTAACGCAAATGTGTGTACAAAACACTACTAGCACTACTTAGAAGAAGGTAGTGGAATGTTCTATTTCTTTAATTCTAAGATTCCTTAAATGTGACACTCCATTGGCTTAGTGGCAGCTTCTTTTTTTCCCATACATTAACTTTTCAAGTAGAATATCCATTTTATGGTGATTTAAGAAATACTATACTATGTAATAAAGAGAAAGTGTATCTTAGGATGGAGGAGACACTGTTCTTGATGGATATCCATCAATCCTTAGATTGAATTTTGGACAGCAAAAGAAAGCATTCATCTTGCTCTGGTTGACCTTTCTTCACTTCAGAGAATTTTCTGGGTTGTTTAACTCCAAATAAAAATCACAATGAGATCAGCTGAAAGACAACTAATTGCAAGCACCTTGATGTCCAGCTCTGAGATGTAACCTTGATGATGTTAAATGTTAGAGAGAAGAAGCCATTTGAGCTTTTCCCTGTGATGGGTTTGTTTATTCTGCTTATTTTCAGTCAGACCTAACAATCTTAGAACCTTTAGTAGCTGAAACGCAGACAGAAACATTTATGTAACCTAGAGTTTAACTCCAAGCAAAGAACAATGTCCCTTTTCCAGATACAAAGTTTCCCTAAATCAATCTTCTTAGGTATTTGATTGACACATCCCTCTCAGCAAATGTTTCCTTAGCTGTCTGGAATCCCTGGCTTGTACATCTCTCTTCCCCAGAAAACCACGTACCAAGGAACTCGCTGGTGATAGTAGACGCTGACTCACTGAGGCACACTGAGAGAGACCCAGGCACCATCTTCCTCACATGTAACTCTTACCAAATCCCACTTGAAGAGACAAACCACGACACTTACTCCCAGGGCTTACAGACAGAACACAGAGCTACCTCTGCAAAACGGCTCAGCATTTGGTCTTAATGCCCAGTCATTCACAATGCACTGAACCATAAGTGGGGAGTTGAATTCAGTGTTACAGGATTGTCTAATACTTGTCTATATCCATTGAAAAAGACTTTGATAAATACCTCTTATATACACAGAATAGCTCGTGAGTGGTTGGCAAGAATTTGAAGGCAAATGCAAGAGATCTCTAACCGGGGAGGTGAGATGGGGGATGGTTTCTAATCTAGAAGAATAGAAAAGAGCTGTGTATATAAACATATTCCAGTGAAGCCAGCAGTCTAGTTTCTGCTTCCTGTAAACTACTCACTTCACATCACTATGTAGATATAGCACTTCACATCCACCTTAGAAACTTCCCTATTGGTCCGGTCCAATATTGTTTGCAGAGCGAGATAAACAGAAGGCTGCCTTATACATACTTGATAATGGGCATGATAGTCATGATTTCACTCTTGCTTCTTACTGTGTGGCTGTTGGGATGAACCTTGCTTTCTCTGAGTTCCTCTAAGATGAAATTTAAAACTATGGTGATGATGGTGAAGAGGAAGGAGAAAGAGGAATAGAGGGGGAATGAGGAGGGAGAGGAGGAACAGGAGGAGGGGAAGGAAGAGGAGGAGAGGGAGTGAGGAAAAGGAGAAGAAAGCTATGGAGACTACTTTTCAGCAGTTCCCTGTGCCGGCACTCTTCTGTGTTTTACATAGACTGTTTCTTATCTTTGTAACACCGCCAGGTCGTGAGTATTATCTTCATTTTCCAGAGGAAGGAATGGAGTATCAGAAGGTTAAGTAGCTTGCCCTGGGTGTGGGGCTGGAGTTCAGGTTCAGATTCTTTCAGCACTCTTCTGCAGTGCCAAGGGAAAGGGCCCAAGGAAAGAACCGACTGTGTTACTTGGGATGGAAACTGGAAAATTCTGGGGTAGAAGCTATGGTCTTCTAAATTTTGTTTTCTGTCTCTTTTAGGGAAGCTTTAGCATTATGGAATAGACACAGCACTTGCCTGTAAAATGTACTGTAACATTTTTATTTGAGACATCTAATGGCGTAAAGGAAGGAAAAGGAAAAAATAAGTTCTCTAAAAAGAAACATGAGGAGGGATTCAAAGGGCAAGGAAATTATGGACTATTTAGTTAATCAGCTCTGTCCAAGCCATGGGAACTTGAGCTCTAACATCCTTAGAAGGCCGCTCCCAAAAGACTGCATGAAAATTCTATTCTCAAGATCCTTGCACTAGACAGGTGAGGTCAATGGGATATGCCATCCATCCTCTGATTCAGGGGTGCTAAGTCCTGGTGAGCTGGGAATGCCTGATGTGCATAGTCCTGAAGGATTCACAAAAACTCAAGCCAGTGGGTGCTCACTGATTCACCCGGCTCGGCGCAACACCTGCAGTCCCGCTGCCGTGGGGGCTCATGGACATTGGTAAGTGTCCACTCCAACAAAACTTCTTTCTTAATGGCTTGGACATAGGTCCTCCAAAATGACCCTTCTTTATCTTTTTTTCATTAAAAAAATATTGTTAAGATTTCTTAGTGAAATGTTAAGATTGTTAAAATAGCATCTAAAAAAGAAACTAGAATGGAATGATTCTCTTGGAGTGTAGCAACCATGCTAAGTAAAGAGAAGAACCAGGGTGGAAGCTTAGTTTGGTTGCGTGAGTATGTGCGTGTGTGCTGGGATACGGTGTAAAACACGTGTCTTGCTGGGGGTCAAGGCTTGAAAAGTTGGCAAAGCACCACCATAAAGGGGTCCTGGAGCCCCACTTCCTTAGCTCTTCTCTTTCTCTAGTCAGATTCGGGTACTAATGTTTCCCCCTGGGGATCACTCTGGCTCTAGACAGCATTTCAAACACTCCTGCCTTCCAGAGGCCACCTGACTCATGGCTGGGCTTTGATTGCTGTGTATCCCATTGACTTGATTTCTGTATAGTCCTCTTTCCTCACCCTGCCTCTCTGCACATACAGAGGTTCCTGGCCTGAGACTACAGCCTGGCTGGACCACTGGATTCCCTGGTTGTTCATGTGAGGTGACTTAAAGGCCATAAATGCAGATTCTTTC
Source organism: Dolichotis patagonum (assembly GCA_004027295.1). Taxonomy (NCBI): domain Eukaryota; kingdom Metazoa; phylum Chordata; class Mammalia; order Rodentia; family Caviidae; genus Dolichotis; species Dolichotis patagonum. The sequence continues at coordinate 3,790 of PVJX010022304.1, forward strand.
TGCATTTGTGGTAAAACTATTGCTAACTTAATAGTTATTTCTTTTCAGTGTCACTTACTGGTTTCAGAGTGATGCTTTTGAAAAAAGCAAAGGTTTGCTGGAGGGGGCACAATCTGGAACTGTGAGGAGTTACAAACCCAGGCACCATGCTGCTCAGGAGTTCCCCAGAAGTTTCCTTAACCTGGCTTCCTTGTCCTGTCTCCTGAGCATCCTTTGATCACAATGTTCGGTTCTGTTTTTGGGCATCTCAGTGTGTAGCTCTGGCAATTGATCTCAACCACAAGCGTTACCACCCTAGACTTTGATAATGAGAACTAATGTGTACTGAGGGCTGCCGTAAACCAGACACTGTGTTAACACACCACGGTCATTAGTCCACACTCTCCTAACCAAACCATGGGGTAGGTGATGATTATTTCTCCTCCTCCTCTTCCTCCTCCTCCTCCACCCTCCTCCTCCTTCTTCTTCTTTTACACACAAGTAAACTGGAACCCTGCTATGTAGCTGGTCCAAGGCAGGTGAACTTGGCTAGATAGCTGATGAACTTGTGACTGGGACAGGTATTAAAATTATATCCTGGTCTCACTATCATTGCTTAGCCAAGTTGATAACGTTTCTCTAAGGATTGATTCAGGGAAAGGGATTTTCCTTCCTAAAGTTTTGGAACTAGCTTTTATCTACTGGGTATGAATAATATAATTGTAATATTTTCATATTTTGTGTTGGCTCCCACTTGCTTAAACATAATGTTTGCATAATAAATATGTTAATCCTATCACCGGCATTAATTCTTTCTCCTTTCCATTGCTTTAATCTTTGCACGTATTTATGTGAACATATACGCATCTGAATATAACTATAAACCATCTCAAATTTGTAATACAGAAGGAAATAAATATGCCATTCTGTTCTTCCATAAAGACCCTCAGATTTTTGAGCAGAAGAGAATTTGAATTGCGTAAAAGATGGCTTGAGAATGCCACTGTATAAAACAATATGTAGCAGGGTCTCCTCGTGGTTTACTTTAGAAGAAATGGATATACAGTGTTGTACTTTACTGTTTGTTTTGGCAAAGTCTCAGGGAGAGTTGGCAGGATTGCCACACATGGGTGTGCAAATTGTGTGCTGCACAATCTCAAGGGTGACATTTGTTTTGCAAGGTGTGGAGTCACTCATTAATTACCTGCTCACGGGAATTGAAGTTGTTTGAGGGGGAAGTCACCACGGAGCAGAGAGGCATTCCATTGCTTGCTTCTTTTTCCCTGCCCATAATTAAAGTCCCAGAAAATGTAGGTGATAAGGAAAGCTACCCTCACCCTCCACCTCTTTCTTTCTTTCTTGATGGTAGTAAGGGAAGCCGCAGTTGGAGGAGGTGAAGGAGAGACCAGGGAGATACTCGCCTGAGGGTGCCGCTGACCACCCAGAACCTCTCCCAAATGTCTTCTGGCTTTAGTTTGGACACTACCTGGAAATTCCTGCCCTTTTGTAGAATTTGCTTTCTCATTAGACTGGGAAGAGTCTAGCTGAGTCTGGGAATGCTAAGAATGGCTGGGATAGCTCCAGATTATTGTCATTCTTCATTGCTTCTTTTCCCAAGGCTTCAATTTGGGGTGTGTGTATGTTGGTCTCTCAGCTGCAAGGAAAGTCCTGTGCCCTCTGAGTTACCCTCTCTGGTGACACTAGGCGTCAGAAGGTATGGTGGGTTTTATAAAGTGTGTCTACTATATCAGTATATGTCTACTTATATGTATATCTATAAATCTGTCTGTCTGTCTATCTATCTATCTATCTATCTACATTGTATGTTTGGCCAGTGAAAAATAGCAAAACATGTTTTTCTGTGATCTGGTACCAGGAAAAGGTGAGGGTAGTGGAGCTATACAATGGGAGGGAAACGACCAAGTTCTGACTTGATCCCATGGCACTGATCTCCATAATCTTGCTAGTACATAATTTATTGTTCAGAAAAAGTTTATCTTTACTAGAAATCATAAGAAAATAAAAATACTTCACTAAAAAATTGCTTTAAATTTAGCGCTGGTTTAGAGAAGTGGTGGGGCTGAGTCTATGGTTGCATGCACAGTGCTCCAACCTGGGTTCTACAGAAAAATTGGGGTAATAATAATAATACTAATACCTGCTTCATGAGATTTTATCGCGCTATAGAGAGATAATGTACAGAAAACACTGGTACAAAGTATGGGTGACACTGAACACAAAGGCAGAGACAGCCACCATGTCACAGTGCCAGCCCTGAGGAATGTGACTGGGGGTGTGGCCAGCTGGTCTCAGGGGGACTTGGTTTTAAGGTTCATATCTTAGCATTAGGCCGTGTCCACGGTAATTGTAACTCTGCAAGTTCTATGCTGTCTTTAGAACTACCCATGCTTCTTCTGAGATGGGCCTTCATTATAGGTGCTCCATAAATGCTGGTTATCATTACTAAAGTTTTCCCTGTTAGCAAGTGTCCACGGCTTTTTGATAATTGAAGATGACATGTAAACTATAAGGAATAGCTGACAGACCACAAGGAGTGTGACTGGTTTGATTTTTTTTAATTAATGAGAAACTATAGAAGTCCCCACTCCCACTTCCAAATCGTAACTAAGTTTTCAAATCTCACTACTTTGAGGCCCACTTTACCTGTTTAGTGGATGATTTAGTCTGAGCTAAGTGAAATTTATCTCATATTATATAGGCCAAAAAATTCTTTCTGATATCAGCATCCACAGGATGCTGATATGACAGACATAGACAGCTGGTCGTGGCCATTAGAAAATGGATGGTGTTAATTACTGGTCAATATTATGAGGCTTACTGTAGTGAGAGTTCATTATCAATTTGTTAGTTCTAGTAAAACAGTAAGACGAGTATGTTGCAAATTCTGAAATTTATTCTAAGTCAGTGATTCTCAAGACTGACCCCACATTGGAAAAATACAAATGCTAGGGTCTGGACTCCCAGATTTAAGTATCTTCAGTGGAGCTTGGGTGTCTGCACTGTGATTAAAGCTTTCTTGGGTGATTCTAATGTGTTAGGCTATTATGTAATCTTTGGGCATACTGGTTTTCACACCAGTAGAATCAAAGCTTTGGAATCATCTGGAGAGCTTATTAAAATAAAGATTGTAAACCATACCCCCAGGGTTGTGGGTTCAGTAAATATGATGGGGGAACAGTGAATTTGCATATCTTATAAATTCTTGCTACTATTGGTTCTGGACCGCACATTTTTTTTTATCCCCGGTGTTGAAGATTAGACCCAGGGCCTTCATTCTGAGATACATCCCTGTTTTGGTTTCAGACAGGGTCTTGATGAATTGCCCAGGAAGCTCTTGAATCTGTGATTCCCCTTCTTTGGGCCTCACAAGCCACTGGGAGTACAGGTGTGTGCAGCCATGCAGGGCCAAAGCCATGCTGTAAGGGTCACCCACCATCAAGACTAAGGTGTCCTCTCCAGTCTCAGTTCTTGCCTTTCACTTTTCTCTATTTGGTTCTGCCAGTCCACAACTTCTTCTGTTCCTCTATTAAATACACTGTGTTCTCTCCACCCTGTAGGTCTCTGGATGCGCCTTTTGCTTGTAATACTTCCCATGTGACAAAACGCTGCACACTGAGCAGATCTCATTATTCAATTTTTCACTAATTGGCACTATATTTCCTCCAGCAAACATAAATTAGAGAAATGCTATTGAATTTACTCACGTCAATATGTATGATTTTACAATGTGTAGTTTTTTTTATTAAATAAGGTTTCATTTCCTACATTGAGGCGAATACAAACGCAAACTATAGCTGTTGTCTTGTAATAAAGCACTTGAAGTGCTTTAATATAATTTACAATGCATTGCTATATTCCTTTGTAAAAAAAAATCCATAATCAGTAAGGAATAAATGAGAGACAGAATTGTATTATTAATAATAGAATCACAGATGTGACATTAAGCATGTATATGTCAGTGTAAGTAAATATAAAACAGGTGCCAGATCTCTCTGCCCTCCACCCATACCAGCCTGAGACTCATTTCCCTTGTGGTGACCTTGTCTCTGGAGAAAGGGCACTGTGCTGAGTGGGGAGGAGATGAGTGAAGTGCCCTTTACTCCAGCAGTTTCCTGTGCAAGCTTCTCTGGTCAGCTAGGAGCTTACTGCCCTTCTTGGCTCCCGCTTCCATCAAATCTGACCAAAAGGCCCAAATAAACCGCAAATGATAAAATACGGGCTACTGTCCAATTTAAACTTTGCTTTTTTTGCACTCTGGATTAGTGATTTTAAAAGTAAGGAAACTTACAAGGTCTGTCAAAATAGAGCACTATGTCATTTTTCCACCTTGTGTTCCACTGTTGCTTGTTGAAATGAATAATTTCAATGTGTTTTCTGTGAGCAGGAACTCTTGGAAAAAATGTGATTAAAGCATTTCAATTATCTATCTATCTATTATCTATCTATCTATCTATCTATCTATCTATCTATCTACTCACCTATCAAATGTTATAGTTCTCCAGCTACAATGAAACTAGTTTTAGTTTTCTTGCCCCAGGGCCTTTACATCTTAGAACAATCTAGAGTGAAGAATTAATATTTGAGAGACAAATATTTGTCACAACAATGAAAATAGCTACCACTTAGAGCAGTTATTCATGTCCTAGTTATTGCTCTAAGATGCATACATACATTGTTTAATCTTCACAAATCCCCGTGTGGTAGGTACAGAACTCTTATTCTTATTTGATGCATGAGGAAATGGAAGCACACAGAGGTGGAACAACATGTTCAAGGTAATGCAGCTCGTCGGTGGACTGCTGCAATATGAATTCAGGTGGTGCATTGTCTAGAGTTTATATGCTAAGCTGCCATTTCAAATTCTCTTTGGTTGCCTTACTTGTTTAATCAAATAGTCAATTTCATGAAAAGAAAAATAGCAGAATGAGCTAAATAACAGAGTGTTCACTTTTCACTGGATCATGCTGTTTTTATGTAGATCTAGCCTGAGCAGGGCTCTTTCTCACCATTAGCTCAAAAAGCACAAGAGCTGTGTTGTGGGGATGTGTTTTTGGGGAAAAAGGTCATCAGAGCTTCTCAGATAAGCCTTCTTTTTGATGTCTTTAAAAGTGGGAACCGGGATTCGTCACTCGGACATTCTTGGTGTTGCTGACCTCCAAGAATTGTAGCCATGTGTACTTTAGACCTAAACAACACAGATTTCCCCTTCTCCCTTAGAGCCAGTATCAATTAATGCCCTTGAGGTCATTCTCTTAAAATTGACTCTTTCAGGATTGAGGTAGGATTTTGCAGATATGGAGAGGGAAAAAAACTCAAGGTGCCCATGGGGTTAAGTATTTATTTGTGCCTGTTAGTAAGACAGGTGGAGCAGGGTTCAAGGCAATGCTATGAGGCAATCCTGACATAAGAGCACATAGATGGCTGTGGGGTAGCTGTCCTCACCGCCAACTTCTGCTTCCCCTGAGTCAGTTTTTCATGCAGTTGAGGAAGAATTTCCCATAGTTGGGTGGGTTTCCTGGACTCATAGCATATCACACTCCATAGCAGTTCTCAAGTTCCAGTTCAATGTCTTCCCCAGAAAGCACCCTCTGATCGCTTTAATCTCCTTCCCTGAACGTCACTGACATCCCCTGACTCTCGGCAAAAACTGGGCTCCACTGAACTCACATGAAATGTTCTCTCCATATCTAGCTTCCTGTACACTCTAGTTCTGTAAGTTAGGGGATAGGTCCCACACTGTACACTTATGAAAACATTCCCAGATGAATGCTAATTATCTTTATAGGGAGCGGTGTGCTGGCAAGCTGGTTTTCTAGTTATTAATGCTTGTTATGAATTTAGATCTAAAATGTGTCTCAGAAAGCTTATGTGTCTGGAGGATGGTCTTTGGGAAGTAATTGGATCTTGAGGACTCTAAATCCACTTATGGATTAATTAATTCATGGATGGATTTATAATTTGTTGGCATTATGAAGAGGGGCTTAGCTGAAGGAAGTAGGTCATGGGGTGTGGCCTTTGGAATTGTATCTGGTCCCTGGTCCCTTCCTCTTTGGCTCTCTTCCTCCCTTTCTGTTTCTCAGCTACCGTGAAATGAGTAACTTTGCTCCACCAAGTCTTCTTCTAAGATATTCTGACTCACTTTAGGCCCACAGCAATGGAACAAACTGACTATGAATTGAAATCTCTGAAACTGTGAACCTAAATGAATCTTTCTTCTTTTAAGTTGGTTATCTCAGGAATTTGTTACAGTGGCAGAAAAGTGACTAGCACAGTGTAGCAGTCATTGGTGTAAGTCCCATGTGACTGTGTATAAAACAATACACAAATTAGTTTATTTAAGCTTTAGGAAACCCTGTGAGGCTTGGGTTCAAGCCCAAGTACTGCCAAATAAAACACAACACTTGAAACTATCAAATAAGCAAGAGATATTTCTTTTCAAGAACAGACAGACAAATGGACAATGAAACCAAACCAAGCCAAACCAAACAACTAACAACAACAACAAAAAAGAACAAGCTAGGTGATTCTGAACCATGGCTGAATTTAGAGCCTAACAATGCTGCCTCATGGTGGTGTTTTGTGCTTTCACATCAGTCAGATTGTTCTCATGTTCAGATGCTAAAGTCCTCAAGGGAAAGGATCATTGAGCCTTGACTTTAGGAAGTGAATTAACTTCTCTGGGCATCATTTTCCTCACTTGTGAAAGGAAGAGCTTGTACCAGAATTCAGGAATCATTAACTCAAAGCCTTCGGGACCAGGCTGTGAATGGGTGTCCTGAGAAATAGTAGATGAGTATCTCCCTCCCTGCAGTATGCACTTAAGAGGAAAATGCAATTTAAACTAAACAAAATACTATGTTGGTCAAAGGGGACACATTTCACTTACAGGCCTCTCTGAATTATACAATCTTTAATTTCTTTGTGCTTATTATGTGTACTATGTTACAAGCCATTAGCAACTAGAAGAGATCTGTAATATACCTTATGATGTCATGATGGGGACGATGTCTTCTCAACATTTGGCACAGAATAGATTTGGCTCAAATGAAAAATCTGCAGTGATTTGATTATAAGCATGCTCCTTTTTAAAGCAGTGTATGTCTAACAAAATGTATTCCTGTGATTTGTACACAGCTGTGATTGAGATAAATGTCACTTAAGTCATTTCTTATTATGTGGATAGACATGTGGAAAGGGCCTCTAAAACATGTACAAATGGTTAAGTAAGTTAGGTAATATAGTAAGAAAACAAGATTGGAAATTTAACTTTTATGTAGCTTGATGTTTATGGAAAAGAATTATATGCTGACTTATGAAAGTCTAGAATCTCAGATAGCTTTTGATAAATAATGGTTGTCCTCTCTCTGTATTCGTAGAACTCCCACTACCTCACAGCTCAGCATGTGGTAACCAGATATGGCTTTCATTGTTTCTTTCAATGATTGGGCTGGAAGCCTAGTGAAATGGGGTTTCTGACTTTTATTTCATGTCCACAGCCCTTTGCACAGTGCCTGCCGTTGAGATACAGCTTGTATATGAATGGATGAGCATGTGAGTGGTGGGCTGGTAGATGCATGGATGGATGGATGGATGGATGGATGGATGCATGGATGGATTGCCCTTTCTCCTTCTGTGAACTCTTGTCTGATCATGTGAGCAGATTTTTCTACTTTTCCCTTTATTTTAATCCCTTTGGACCAACTTCTGAAAGACAACCTGCAGCAGATAATTTATGGATTGACTCAAGTACTTATTGATTCACCTTCTGTGTTGAACCTCTGAAAAAGAACTTTAAATTCATCATCTTCTTGAGGTTCGTCTTACTCTCTAATCACTTAAATCCTAATTCCACATTAATTTGACTCTTGAACAAAGCAATTTCCTTTTAAAATATTTTTCATGTACTGTAAAATTACATTTAGTGTTTGTGTGTGTATATATATATATACACACACACACACACACACATATTAGGTTATATATGACATGCATTACATCTACATAGCATAAGAATGTGCATTATTTAGGCCTGATAGAAATTCAGTCTTATGTATGCATACAAACCTGGGACAATATGAACAACTAAAATGGCAACTGTAGCTACGTTTTCAAAAGTAGTTTAAGGGAAAAAGACAAAAGCAAAAACTACTAAAGCAACAAGGTGCATCGGTCAGCTTGTGCTCCCGGCCGACTCGCAGTCGTCCTCTGGGTCAGAGCATCCTTTCAGGTTCTGTCATATCTGGCTCCCATCGTTGCTGGTGTGTTGGAGATAAGCTGGGAGTGCACTAAACCATCTGCCCTCTGTGTTGTCTACTGCTTTCCTTTCATCTTGGGGGCCATTCCTTCAGGATTTGGAGGTCTGAGTTCAAAAATAGACTGTAATTCACTGGGCATCAAACATGCAGCCTCAACTCTCCCCAGCAGCTGCCAAAATCAGAAGGAACAAAACATGGTGTCAATAGACTTCACTATAATCCCTTCAAACTGACTGAAAGGTGTTCTACATTACTTGAACTTGGATTAACCCTCCAAATGCAAGGAAGATCACTGGACAACTCAGTACTTGAGCTGGTTTTCCCAGAAGCTTCCCTCTCCCGTTTTTATGCTTCACCTTTTGCGAGAGGGAAAAAACTGGTGTCTTATTTGAATTATTCATGCCACTTTCTGTTCTGCCAATTCCAGCACACATTTGAAGTCATTAATATGGCATGACTTTCCTTCATCTAGCTTTCCCAGATACTTTAATATCATGAAGCACCACAAAAAGACATGATTCATTAACAAGGATATTATTTTTATGCTTTTAGGTCACTATTCTCAGTCTTATTAACAAAATGTTAGGAGTAGTGAGTGTTCAATGAGGTAAGCACTAAAGATTGCACATTTTCAGAAGGCTGCCTGGTGTGATGCCACCAGGTTCACCGTGGCACATGGAAATGAAGCTGCTCAGTATGACAGTGTATGGAGCAGTGTCACTGTGGGTAAATATCTCATCCATTCATTATAGTCTTGTAAACATCCAAAAACATAAAAACGCACAGCATGTAGTTACATGGAGGGCTCAGTCTCATCTCAGCGACCATTTCGCTCCTTCACCAGCAATCTCCCTTCTCTGATGAGCCCTGTGCGTGCCCGACCTGGAATGAGCTTTGGGCAGGCACAACAGGGAGCAGGCAGATAGGGTTGTTCTTTGTCCTCACAGAGATGTCTCAGTCACCTGGCTCACTACAGCATTATGGGTCCTGAATCAGGTCCAAGCATGTGCCAACTTGGGATAATGGCAAACACAGCTCCTCTGTAGTTTATCAGAAACACTACAAAAAGGGCCTTATCAAACAAAATTCAGATTCTAGTACAATTAGTACTTCCTGAGAACATACTATATGACAGATCACCAGGTCTTGATTGGTGATTTAAGGGATATCCACCCATTCCTGTAAATGTCTGCCCATTGTTGACCTTTCTTACCCACTTAAGAATTTAACCCTTATTTCTTCTCCTTAGATGGAGAGAGGCCCACATGATAATTGTCCGCTGGACTTCATGGTCATAGAGCAGGGATTGGTGAAAAGCCAAATGTCATGCTGTTTTCCCTAGTGAGTTAGAAAGAATGTTAGTACATATTAGGATTTACAAGTTTTATGAAAGGGATGCACATGTGTCCCTTTTTGAGGCCAGGGCTCCCACTCACCTCCTTCCCATGCTTACAGGCAATCGCTTGCCCTTTCTAGTAACTAATTGTGGGAGGAAGTGGGTCAGGCGGCACTGTTGAAGCATTTGCCAGACCTCATGGCATTAGCCACAAGTCACTACTTCTTCCAGGGCAGTGCTGGGACCAAAATGGCCTTTGGTGGAACTCTGGAAGCTTCCTAACTGTAAGTCAAGGTGAAAGGCTTCAATGCAGACAGTGACACCCTGGTTCCAAGCATCCTCTATCCCAGCTTCTGTCTCCTGGAGAACAAACCTATCTCCATAGCAACTGCATCCACATAATGTACTACCAAGTGCCCCTCGAATCCTTTCAGTTGCTTCTTCCCCATTGATGGCACTTACTAATTTGGCATCACATCTAACAATTAGCTAGTATCTCTTGTAATCCCCACTGCTGTGTCTAAACCTGGAAGGTTTGGGGCTCTCATCTCTGTTTCCTGAAGAGTTACATGACATTCAGGCAGCAGGAATCTTCTACCAATAAAATCAAAATCTAAACCAGTTGCCTTTTATTATCACTTAAATTATTCTCTTCACTTGACATGGATTTATTGGTCAGTTTCGACTCCGTGACAGAGTTGGTTGTAGTCCCACAGAGCGTGACTAACAGCCTTAACTGCAAGCCTGTAAACGGAGTGTGGTGTGCGTGTACATTATCACTATCTAATAATATCTGTGAGCTAATTATATAAAGGCTAAAATAAATGAACACGACAGTGACTGTCAGGCATGAGTCCAGAGAGAGAGCCATTAAATGTGCTTTGGTAGCTGACCTGGGCTTTCAGGTAGAACGGGGGCAATTGAGAGGGTCACTGCTCTCTGTCTCACACCATTTATTAGTGCCCTATCTGTTGCAAGATGGTCACTTGTGTATCTTTCTTAGCGATTCCATCTCACCTCAAATCTTATTTTAACCAAAGTGATAGATGTAATGTTTTTGGCTCCTTTAATAGGAGTAGACTTCTAAGAGCTTGTGTGACAGTGCAGGGAAATCCCATTACATTCCTAGACATTTATTTGACGTGTATTTCCATGATTGAAAGTCGACTTGAGAAAAGACTTTCTCTCTCCAACACCATGACATAGAAGATTAGACATGTGACTCCAGAGGCCCCTAGGAGTCACATGAAGAAAGCACAGACACATGGGCACACAAGGCCACCATAGAGCGGCGGCTCTGGAGGCAGAAGCTGAGGCCAGGACTCGCATCCCAGTCACCCTGAAGCTGTGCCTGGAAGTTTACAAACTCACTGATGTTCTCTGTGCTAGAAATATTCTTCCCGTCCTTTCCTGGAAGGGCCTGGTCCCTCATATTGGTAAGCGATGACTGTTATTATTACTTTACATTCACTGTCATTCGGGATCTACTCCAAAATATCCCTCCACCCCTTGTTTACAAATGAAAGTCATTTATAGACTCTCATTTCACACTTTGAGACAGAAATACATCGAAGTCTAATAATCAACACAACAGTAACAGTAGCATTAATTAAGCACTTGCTGTATGCCAGACACTTTATATTTCTAATGTTTCATAATTATAGTTTGCTTTTTATTTTGCAATTGCTCTGTACAGAGGTGCTAATGGAAACTGTCAAATCTTTAGTGTGCTCATAGAAACAAAAGTACATTTTAAAACCTATGAAGTAGATTCATCAACTTTAAGTCACTAGCTCGTCTCCACATAACTCTGAACCCATCCTCTTAACTACTATTTAAGGAAACTTGCTCAAATTTATACAAGTAAGTGGTAGAGTCAGGATTCCAGCTCCAAACTCATCCTCTTAACTGCTGCGCTGCAGTCCCTTGCAGGAACTCTAATGACTGGCAGCACAGCCTCTCTGTTTATGAAGGGACGCAGTTCGTGGACAACAGATACAGGAGTGACACGCAGGTCTGGGATGGCTCATCCTTCTCATTCTGGTCAGCTCTGCTCACAGTTAACTGGTTGGTGACAAATCAATGTGCCACTTTGAATGTGTATAGATTGTCTTTGCATGATTCATGAGGAATTTTGTTGAAGTCATAGATCATGTTGTAAAGTAGCTTCCCTTTTCAAGGATATAGTAATTGACTTTGGAGTGTCCAGCAACCCCTTCCACACCCGCACCCAGACACCACATGGGTCCTCACACACTTCTTTACCTCCATGGGGCTCACACACAGCACCTCCCTTCCATTCTCTCCTGCACACAGACCGCGTCCTCAGACCACAAGTATATGGACTCATACATACCACTGTGCAGTCAGATCAGAGAAGCTGATTATGTGTGTGTGTTGGGGAGGGGTTTGCACACGGTAAATTGTGGCTCATAAAATGTCACCATTGAGAAACCTTAAAAATTATCTCAGCAAGTCACACAGTTTTACAGACAAGGAAACTGAGGTCCAAAGAGAATCTGCAGAGTCAAATGGTAAGCAAAAAGTGGCAGGAAATCTGAGAAAGACGAGAGAGGAAGAGGTGAATAGAAAGAGGAAGGGAGGAGGAGCTGGCAAGAAGGAGAGAGCCTGGGTGAGGTTGCCAGGCAAGTGTGCAATGCAGGGCAGTACCAGTGCTTCACAGCGTAGACTTCCTCATCGGGCACCGCTAGTGCTGGAATGGAAGGAGTTTCTCTGCCATCTTTTTGCAATTGCATGTATCTTCCTAATTATTTGAAAATTAGTAATTAGAAAGACAAAATTATTTAATTTAAGAAAGAAATAACCATGAGATAGTGCCTGGCACCAAGTCAAAATTTCCTCAGAATGTATGAGAGCATATTTTGAACTTCTATAGCAAAAGCTGCCATGAGACTCTTAAACTGATCATCTCTATAGATAGAAGAATCACAAGTAGATGTAACTCTAAAGATTTAATTACAAAGATTGTCTCATCTTTGTGCTTTCCTTTGCTTCTCAATGTCCCGTGTTCTTGTCTGGCTACCTCATTCTTTCACTTCAAGGTTTGGCTCAGATGTCGTTTCCTCTGATGGGTCCAGACAGTCATCTCTACACACTGTCCCTGCCCCATCTCTGTGGTCATGCTCCTTCACGTCACCAGCAGTATGTCCTTTGTGATTCTTATCACTGGCTATGTCTTTTCTGTGTTTCTGTGTCCTTGTTTCTACACCATTAGGACAAGATTCCTGCAGGGTTAGGGACCACCTGCCTGACCACCAGACAGAACTGGAATCCAGCGGTCTCCCTGGAACACCTGGGTTCTCCCACTGGCTTAGAGAAACCCAGTTATTCACAGCCTGAAAAATTAATCTTATGCAGTCATGAGTTCGATCCCTGGTACCAAAAACAAAAAAATTACAAAAAAAATTAATCTTGACTTTGTTGGTTTTATTCCCGTTTACACTTGTATACTTTTAAACAGGGGCTATCCTACAGGATAAACAGGATATTTATCCTACAGGATAAATAGAGGGGCTATATTAAAATTCATCAATAACAGTTTTAGAAAAAATTATAAATGGAACTAGAAATATAGTCACAAAAATCATAAATATAATTTTCCCCTAATAATGTTCAGTAAATATCTTGAGGATGTTATTACAGATCTTAAAGAAGATAGTAGCTTGTATAATGAATGAACTACTTGCAGACAACAAAATGGGCCAAATATACAAATAAATAGCAAAAGCATGCTTTAGTTTATCTCTTCAAATCAAATGTAAAATCTACAATTTTGCTACACTTACAGTTAATTTTGCAGTTTATTAATAAAATGCCTTAGGCTTTCAAACTCACTTTATGCCAGATTTTTTAGTAAAATAAAACTTTATTGACTTAAAAGAAATAGCAAATGATAAGAAATATTGGTTTAATGTTTTCATAATTATACAGTTTGCCTTTTATTTTGCAGTTGCTCTGTGCAGAGGTGCTAATGGAAATTCTCAAAGCTTTAGTACACTTACAGAAACAGAAGTACATTTTAATGTAGGTGAGTCAACATTCAAACAACTATATTCTTAGTGATAATAGTGGAGAAACTGCTTAAGAAGCTGCTCCTACAAATGGGAGAAGAAACGATGGTCATAGTCTTTGTTATAAAAAGGATTCCAGAAATTCAACTGTCTGTTCACAAATGCATGTTGACATTTCCAGAATTATCTAATATATTTGGCCAAAAAACCTTCATATTACTCCTTTGAAAATTTTCAGTCATATGAATTGCAAAAGTAACATGCATTTCTTGTAATAACTCAAGCAAAAATGAACTATATAAGATTTGTGGCCTTTGATTCTTTTGTTTCTACGCTTTTTATTTAGCTGTTGCTAAATTTTTTTAATTGTAAACCCTGTATTTCTCTTTTGTCTATGTACACTTGATAATAATGAATAACCCTTATGTAATGTTTTGGCTACACCAGATTTTTTTTTGTGCTACTCATATAGTCCTAGGAAATAAGAACAAGTATTTACCTCAGTTTATGGGTTAGGAAGCTACCTATTGCTCTCTGAGGAATAGAAAGGACAAGTACCTTGGCAAAGGTCATACACCTAGTGTGTAGCAGTTGTGACCTTCAAATGCACGTAGTCTTAGTTACTAAACTAAACTGCCTGCTACACTTACCTTTACGGGTTCATTTAGATGAAAGGAACTGTATCACATGTTTCTCACAACTTTTTCACATACCAAAAAGGTGTCATTGATCTTTCTTCACTGTGGCGAGGACAGACCTAAGACATTTTTGTGGATGGCTTCTTTGTCTTCAACTTGTGCAGAACATGCAGAAGGTCTCCACTCCTCCACTATTTCTAACGATGATACAATAAACTGCCTTGTACGTAAATTCATATGCCCTGATGCTTCTGTTTTTCTTAGAATTAGGCTTTTGGGAATCAAAGAATCGGTGCACTTTGAATCCTAACAGATATGGCTAGCTTATATTTCCAGTAACAACTCTAGGTCTTTTCTCATTGCCTAAAATTGGGAGCAAAAGTAATTTGATAAGTATGTGACTTCTATAATGATTGTTATTTTATGGTTTTTGATATTAGGTTCTATTTCTGAGAAAATATGTGTGAGCTGGTCATGAAATAATTAAATAAATACAAGTAAAATAATTTAGTGCTGAAATTTTGAATAATAGGTTGGAATGTCCCCTTCATGATTTCAAGTGTGTAGTTCCTGTTTTTCCTTGGCAACTGAGTGCATTTCTTATTATTCATTCCCTCCTATCTCCCTCTTATTCCAGGGAGGGCCAGGAGGCGACAGACCACCATCTGTCCTAGACAGTTTATACCAGATGATCTCCCAAAGTCCCATTCAGCTCAGTGATTCTTAGGGAGTATGAAATCTTTTAAAAAATCAAGCTACAAACTCCAGGACGCTGGCTTGTGGTTTTATAGGGTTTGTGCGTGGTTCTATAAAAACTTGTAAGCATGCTATTAAACCAAGTAAACTGTGCATCTGTCTTAGGAAGACAGGATCTCTGGAAATAGGGCAGAAACTAGAAATATCTGGAGGTTCTTTTTACAAGGTTATTTTAGGGGCATAGGATACTTGGGCCATACCTCTCCCCATATTGATCTTTCTATTTTGATTGAAAGGATACTTTAAGTTTATGTACAGTATTTTAATCAGAACTATGACAAAACATTGCACTTAATTCCTTAATTACATTTCATTAAGCAAATGTAAATTCATTGATCAACTTTTCATGTAATATAGTTATATCTATTTTGTGTGATTTAAGTTTTTATTTTATTTTTTATTTGTATTCATTTTTCTTTTTAATTGACATATGATAATATATATATATATGGTATATGGTATAATAATTTGATACAGTATATAATGTAGAATGATCACATCAGGGGAATTATAATTTCCATTTGCTTAAACATTTGTCATTTCTTTATGTTGAGAACATTGAAGTTCTTCTCATTAGTTTCTTTTAACAAAATCTATAATGAATTGTTGCTAACTATGGAGAGCATTAGAACCATCTTTATTACTTTTCTCATTGCTAAGCCATAATACTCAACACTCAAAGGAGGAAAGGCTTATTCAGCTTATGGTTTTTAGAGGTTTTGGTCCAGAGTAGGCTGGCTCCAAGGTAGTGTGGCATGGCAGAGGGGCATCACAGAGGAGAAATAATTCATTGTAGACAGAAGACAGCAAAGGCAAGCAAGTGACCCACCACAAGCCTCTTTCTGTCCCTTATATCTTACCTTTAGGGTGTGTAGCACCCACATCCTTAATCCTAGCACCCTTAACCCTCGAGTTACACAATGAATCAATCCCAGTGTCACACACTCTAGATCCAGCCACCTCAGAAAAGCCCTACCCATGACCGCATGAGACTTTGCAGGGGACATCTAGACCGAAGCCATAACAGGAACTATTCTTATTTAAGAAATAGGAAACTAAAGCCGGCAGATGTAGAGGCGTTTGCTGAAGTCCGTACAGCAGGTGGTGCAGCAGGCTCTAACAAGGCCAGCCTGCCTTCAGAGTTGGGCTGTCAGTCACGGGACCGTTTCTTGCCCGAAGGTCATACACAGTGCTGGACACGAGGTCAGAGATGCACAGCGGCCTCACTCTAACTTCCCACCAAGGCCAAGAGCAACCCTCTTCTCTCTCATTTTCTAGGAAAAAAAAAATCGATGCTGTGAGTGAAGAAGAGTGTGACAATTTTGGTTTTCTACTTTCTATTCCTGTTCCTTCCCAGGAGCTCTTGCAGCCCCAGCACTGCCTTGGCAGCCAGTGTCTGAAAGCTTCGGACTACGGGCAGGCAGGTCCATCTAATTAGTCTACCGGGATTTAGGGGAAGAAGTGGTTTATATCTTCCCTGCCTCACGAGCTTACTTTTGGCTCAAGATCTCTGGATAATTCCACTTCTACTTGACCCTCTAAGAAAGAAAGCTTATTTGTTAGAGAGAACTTCTTGGAGAAGTGTAATGTTTTAAATGTTTTAAAGTCTTTCTGGCTTCCCAAAGTAACCAAATGAGAAGAAATACTGATTTAGTTCTCATACTTTTCCATTTTTGTTTCTGTCAGCAACTACATGCAATTAAGCTTCTAGACAGGGAAATGAACAGTGCTGAACAACTGTATTATCTCACACCAGTACAGTGGGTGAAAGTAGTAAAAAGGAGCAGCATATTAGCTATAATGGCTTTCCAGGGCGAAGTGCAGTGATCATGAAGGCACACAATTAGCAAAGTCATTTGTTCTGACCGACACTGCGGCTCAGCCCTCAGTACAGGGACAAGCTGGCATGAGCCATTGTTTCTCGGTAAGAAATTCATTGTTATTCTCAGAAATTCTCACAAGCATGCTTTGTCTCTCACACCACAAAGGCCAGGAGAAGGATTTATGGTCCGTTCCTCAAAGCATCTCTCTTTCAGTGACAAGTTTCTTAAAAGAGACTCGGAGACATGGATTCCTCACTTCATTTCCCCTTTAACCCTCAGCTATCTTCAGCTCCAGTTTCCCTAGACATTGAACTCATGCCACTTGTGTCCTTGCTTGACCTTGGAACCACTGTCACTGTCCGCTTCTCACATATTTTTAGGTTTCTCTTTCCTCTGGGCTTTTTCTGACAACACCCTCTTTTGATCGTTCTCTGCCCCCCCCCCCCCGCCTTTTCTAACTTCTCTTTCCTATCTGGCCCTAAAATACTGTTTTATTTTCCATTTCTTTCCTTAGCTGATGCTTCATCTGTCTTTACATTTTCCATACTTGGTTACCTTATCACCTAGTCTTCCCCCAACACCCACAAACCAGGGGCTTCCAATCTCTACCCTAGATGGCTCTTCAGGATTACACCGATGTACAGATACCCAGCTTCCTTGCAGGTATGTAACATACTGCTGCTGGTTTGCTCAGGTCCTTTTGGGTCCTTCGTATTATTCTTGCATGTCACAACCCTCCACTCCCACCCCCACTCCCAAGGCTTGCTCTTTTAGTTTGATTTCAGAAGGTCGTCTTTTGGATTACTGAAACAGCTTTGTTTATATGCATGGAGAGTTATACCTTTCTCAGTGTTCATGTGCCCTCCACTCTCCCCATCTGCATAACTGTCAACTCAGCCTGTGACTATTGGGTATAGGACATGACATATCAGCCTCCTTGTACTGGGTCCACCAGAAAGCAGATACCAAGATGGAAGCAGAAATCACCTTATTATTACCTTATGGAGGATAATGCATACAGGAGTGGAAAGTGAGAGAGCGAGCAAGTCCTTGGAGCATGAGGCAGGTCTGGTATTGGTGAAGGAGAGGGAGAAGGGAGGAGAGTTATGAAAAATGAGCCTCAGACTGCAGTGCAGCTCTGAGAAAAGTCTCAGCTAGTCTAGTGGGGTGCTCCACTGCACAGACTGCTTGTAGAGGAGACTCCGAAAATGGCAAGCCATGATACTGCCTCTGTGCTTAGCTGTTGGCTACAGGCTGTCTGGGAGGCATCAGCTAACTGCACATTGTAGAAGAGTCTCTCTCGAAAGGCAATCAGAGCTGTGCTGTCCTGTCACTCCATAAGTGGGGAGCTGTGAGATGTAGCCCGCCCATAAGTTCTCCTATGGATCAGGCTAAAGCCTGTGCTCTGTGAAACTTTTACCTGATATTGCACCCTTATTTGGTTTATTCCTTCTTTATCACCTCATCCTTACTAATCTCTGGTGGGAATATTTGCTTTATAAACCACTTCCACACGAATCCTTGACTCATGACATGCCTGAGAGCCCAGTATGTATAAGACATGAGCAAGTCTACTTTGATACTTGAAGCACGACTCTATCAAAACTGAACACAACATATTTTCATTTAGATTTTCCCTTCTCCACAGCAAGTGGTACCTCAATCCTCCCAGTAATTTATGCCTGAAATCTATGTACCACCACTTAATTCCTTGCTGTCTTTATTTTTACATCAACATGTGACCAAGTCCTATTTATTTTTTATTCATTCATTTTTTACACACTGTTAGATGTGTCTCTACCCTATGTTCCTACTGCATGGATACTATACTGGCATCTCTGCTGCACTATGTCAAAGGCTCCCTCATTGGATGCTCTAGCTTAATATTCTTGAGGTTTCAAGTGTTTTTTGATGTGAAGTGGAATTTCTTTCAGAGTAATCTTTGTTATGGAATGAATCTTTTGAGTCATTTCTTTTGGCCAGATAGATATAAGGCAAAAGTCAACTCAATTTTTGAGTAAATCAAGGAGATGGGTGCTCTTTGGCTTATGAAGATCCCAAAACCAAGATACTGTGAGGTTACAAGACAGCATTCTTTGTGTCAGATTAGTCTGATCCAAGAGTCAAGCTGAGGTGGGAGTCAGGATTCAATAAGAGGAAGATCTTTCTCAAGTTCAGGCTTGAGTCATGGTTTCTCCAACTTTGACTTTTATGAGTTGTCATGTCCCCTTAAGAACTAAAAACGAAACAACTATGAGTACTTTTCCTCATCCTTCCCATTTGAATTGCACTTTGTTAGATAAAACAGAAAAGAATAACCACACAACCTGTATGTGGATATGTGGTTAAAATAGGCTTTTTCCATCTCATGTTGCTAGTCAGTGCATGGATATAAAAATTTAGTTAAATATTCTCATCACAGCCTTTCCTCTCAAGGCTGGAGTATTAATTATTTGGGGGGAGGTTTTTTTTTTTTTGCTTCAGTTTTTATCCCCTAAAGTTCCTAGCATATGGTAAGTGTTCAGTATTTTTGTCGGATTGATCATCTAACTTTCATACCTTATGTTGTACAGTGCTTACATTCTGACTTGAAAAAATAAGGGAAATTGATAATCTTATGATTTGTGAAATAATGAAGTTGGCTTTTCAGTTGAATTTACTGGCTATTACTCGATCTGCAGAATTGTGTTCTACCTTGTTTACTTTTAGAGCAATAAGTACTTTTAAGGCTCTGTTTATTGATCAGTGTGAGATGAGGGTTTTAGCTAATCTTGTTTCACTCCTTCTGTGGTCAGCAGCGCATGAGAAAAATGGCTTACACAAAGCTCCAAATGGATAAAGAGAAAAAGGTCAAGAAGGAATGTGATTGGTGTATTTATATCACACTGAAATTATGGATAGTCTGGATGAAGTGGAGAAAATAGTTACTTGCTGTAGAAATTCAGTCTATATCCGTCTATAGTATGTACCTATGTGTTGATATAGTTCTTGATCTTGTAATCATGCACCAAAGCATTCCAGGTAAAATTTAATAGGAATAAATGAAAAATATGAGTCAGAAACTAGGGAGATAGAGTTTTACTTAAAAAAAATTGAAAAGATTTAGTTTATTCAAAATTTAAGATAAATCAGCAATGCAATATTGCTGCTGAAGAAACAAATTCTGACTTAGTTCAATCTTACGGTGTTAACAAAAGTATAGTGCCTGAGAAAAATGAGTAGCTGAATTATAGCTTTGTAGAGACCCTCAAGCCATACATGGACTATTATGTATATCACCAGATGTCATTTGATTTTGTTTTCAATCTTAGGGGTTTGTTATGGGTTATACCTAGATGTGCCCCCTAAAGGGCACACGTGTGAAGGCTTTTGGAAGGTGACAATTATAGAGGCATTATAGCTGGCTTGCTATTAGGAAATGGGGTTTGTTCAGAAGAGGAAAGTAGTTGAGGCATGGCCTGAAGAGATATACAGACAGTAGCTGAGTCATGGTTTCTCCAACTTTGACTTTTATGAGTTGTCATGTCCCCTTAAGAACTAAAAATGAAACAACTATGAGTATTTCACCTCATATACAGAAGAGACTCAGTTTAAAACTGAGTCATAGTCATGTGGCTAAATTGTTGTATGAATTTGTGTCTAAATGATGAATTGTGTATAGTATGCACACATATTTAGAACAAAGAAATGGTCAAAGGAAACCCTAACTTGATGACTTTGTTTTTATTCATGTAACTCTTGCATGTAGTTTTGTAATGTATAACAGAACATAAAACCACAGTACAATACAGTGAAAATTATCTACTAAATAAAGTTGTACCATATGATAAAGGATATTGAGGCTCTATAAACAAAAGGCACAGAACTGTATCAAAAAACATAAAACAAAACTGGTCATAAGACCTAGCAGCCTGTCATAAATCTGAACAGTGCGCCTCCATCGTAAGTCCAACAGCTGTTGAATGGGTAGGTCATTAAATGAGGAATATCTGTATCTTCTTTCCCTGCTCCTCCCTTCACTCTTCCTCTGCTTCCTGTCTGCCATGAAGTGAGCAGCTATTCCCCTGTACCATGCCCAGATACCATGCCATCTTGCTTTGGAGCCAGTCAACTATGAACAGAAATGTGAACTCAGATAAACTTCTCCTCCTTTAACTGTTACGTATTTTGTCCCAGCAATGAGGAAAGTAATTAAGGTAGGGCCAAACTCTGGGAATTGGACAAGTTAGATAAGAGCGCTGCTGCTGCATTATACCCCTACCTACGGGTATGTCTTTAAAGTTACATACTCACAATCTGCAAATGCTTCTGTGTTGTGTGGGGAAAAATAAAGAGTGTATGTACATTTACTATAACTACTTTTTTCATAAATGGGAATGGTGGTGAGGGGTACCTTCTTCCCTGCTCACTAATTTCTGTCTCTTAGTGATTTGGCTAGTAAAATTTAGACTCTACAGCCAAACGTAAAAAATCAACACATACTAAATGAATAGAGAGATATTCTATGCCAGGTTAAATATGAATTAAACAAATCATGAAGCCAGCATCAACTAGAGAGGTGGAACATAGAGAAAAGTGAATCACAGAGAAGAAAAGTGATCCATCATGCCAGCCAAGCTCACTCAATTCAGGAGGGGAGCCGTGTAAAGTTACAGAGTTTTACACACCGTCAAGGACATTCCTATTGTGATTATAACCCAATACTATTAGAGAAATTATCTTTCCTCACCAAGCTGTTTTCTGATCACAAGCTGACTTCCCATATAGGCTTTCCTCCAGGGAGAGAGAGAGAGAGAGAGGAGAGGAGAGAGGAGAGAGAGACAATGCGCATTACACCCCGTGATTAAAAATTTCACTTGCTTTCCCTAAACGTGAGAGCAGTGTAGATAGAAGTCTCTTAGAGGTAGGGCTGGGGAGGACAGGAAGTTCAGATTAGTCTCAGTCGTAGTCCTGAGATCACTGCAATGGAAAGTCCTTGGTATCAGTATTGCCATTATCACAACTCATGGTCATATTTCTATACTGACATTAAAATTTATTTAGTATTTCCTAGCATAAATACTTATGTGTATTATGTAGTTTAGTCCTCCTAATAATATCAAGGTAGTTATTGTGCATTAACATTTCATATCTGGAGGAACAGAAGCTCCAGAAAGTTAAATCATGAATCACAATCAGTAAATGGAAGAAATGGGGTTCACAACCAGGTACTTCGGCTTTAAATCTTCTCTTTTACTCAGCCCTACTGTTTACATACTTACTAAAAGGCTGCAAAACAAGTCTATTTAGAGATCTAGCTCAAGAGAATATCACAAGTGATAGAAATCATTTAATACAAAAGTGTGACAGAATCATTTTCGTTTTCTGCTTTAATATGAACTTCCTTTGTCCTTCAATGAAGCGTTCATCATGAATTTAGCACCAATATTTTATTTACTTCCATACTGCTATTCGTTTTTCTTTCCTGGTTGGTTACCCACGGTGGGGAGGGTTCTGGGAGGGTTTCCCAGTGTGCTATAAACTGGGCCTGTGCCACCCTTTCAGGTGAGCTACACTCACTTAGGAGCCAAGAAAAATGCCAGACACATGTTTCATAATCTACATGTGCAATTTTTCTGAATTTCCTTTGAAACACTGCCTTATTTGATTGTCATTTTTCAGTAGGTTACAGCATATGGTTGCCAATTTCAAATGAATATTTGAAAATAAAAGATCCTGTTCTTATCAAGTCACAGAAAACCATTAAACTCATCTCCATGAAATTGATGTTAAAATTTAAGAGCATAACTGTACTAACTCCTGAACAAATGAGAAAAATAGATAGGAAAGCCATTGGAAGAGTGTAACTCTATGCAAATATGGAGAAATGTTGTAATTATTAAAATCTGCACAGAGAAAAATCTTCAAAACCTATCTTTGATGCAGTAAAAATCATTAATGCTGAATAATTAATCATCCAAAAGAACACAAATTCAAATCAATGATAAAAGGTTCTAAAAGGAGTTCTTAAATTTTTCTGTCAGATTTCCAAGGTGGAGGGGTAGGATACAGGAGTATAAATCAAACCAGAACCTTCATATAATTTTTTTAATGAAGATTCAACAACACTTATTAAAAGGCTGTGATGTCTCATGTACAAGTGAAGATATTTTTCAATCAGTCCTCCCAATAAGTCTGTGCAATATGTGTTGTTTTTCACATTTTACATATGAGAAAGTTAAAGCTTATATTTTAGGTACATTTTTCAGACTCACATAGATAGTAAGCTGTAAATATGAGAATTCTAACTTGGATCATCTAATTTTAAGTGATAAAAAGAAGTCTAACCACCATGACATGCTACTTTCCAAACAGCTTATCCAAAGTTAGTCATTGTCGTCTAATGTTGGCAAAAACTGCTTCGGGACTGATTAATCTCATACATATTTCTATTCAGAGAGAACTATCAGCTAAAGAAGCTGATAGTATCATTGCATTTATCAGTTGCACAGAGGAGTGGAGTGTGGGTCTTCCTACCCACTCAGTATGATGAAACCAGCAGAGTTTAATCCTGTCATTTCTGCATTTCTGACTGTGAGGCTGCACCTTCTCTTGGTCTGATATTTTTTTAAATAACCTGGTTTCTTGTTTGGGGCTCTAGTGATCAAAATTCTGGATTAGCTTTTTCTATAAATTAAGGCAGAGTGTTGTACAACTCACTTGGCTATGTCTGCTTTTGTTTTCTATACACATAATACTCACATACACAGACAGATAAGGTCACATATGGATAGAAAAGCAACATTCCCTGCTTCCTCTCAGGAATAAGATAACATTTATCCACAAAGATGGAGACCAGAGGATTACCCAAATCACCAAATGGAGAGGATTAGATTTGACCCCCTAGATGCAGAGACTTGAATTGTGCAACTGACCTTGAGAAAGGATTTGTGTCTCCGTCATACACAGCTGCTAGTAGAATCAGGATTAGAGGACCTCAGTTTCTCATTTTTACTTCAGAGTTTAGATAACTTCACACCCTGGGAATTCATGTTCCATGTGCTGGAGGAGTAGACCGGGCTGTACAAATAGACTTTTTGTGCTTAGTGTTACATTGTTGTCAAACTATCTTATCTTTAATCCTTGAAATAGAAGCATCTGAGCATTATTTTTTTTTCTATGAAGTTAAGTAAAATTATCAAAGGGTAGGAAATTACCTGTATCACTCAATGGAAAATTACTGAATATTAGCTTCAGCAAGATACTTAATTGGTACCAAATGTGAAGCCAAAGATAAATTGTTATCTTTAGGAGTTCAAAAGAATAGCAAAAACAGTTGCCATTTAATGGGCACATATCTGCTGTATTCTGGACACTGTACCAACAGCTTTGCAAACACTACATGTTCACAGTAAGGTTAATGGTAGACAGTGTCTTATTTTGTAGAATAAGAAACTTGAAACTTGGAGGTTACGTGATTAGCTGTTGAAGGTCATGTCGTTAGTCGTGGAGTGAAGGCTGAGCTTGGCTTGAGGACCTCCAAAAGTGCTGTTCAGCACACTGCACTGCCTTCCAACTTTGGTGGAGAGAGTAACACCTACGAGAAGAGGCTACTGATCAAATAATACATTTAAAACCATAGCTGAAGTTTCTTTAATGTATGAATTTTTTATATGCTGATTATAAGGTTGCTGTCAATCCTCTTTGAGTTTAGTTGGAACAGGACATTTTGTTTTAAATATCTCAGGGAGGACAAATCTTTGCTCTTCTGTCTTTGAATATAAAATGCATCTTTGCTATGGGTCTGAATTTTGGAAATGATAAAAAGTGTAATAGCTCAACCCGATGAATGAGATGCATGGTTAGCTGAATAATGGAATTGAAAAGAAAAAGGAAGGAAATAAAGAGGGATCATAAAACGATGAGCACACAACTACAGTATATACCGTATGGAGTATACATCACTGAAGCAGTATTATTGCCTTCTTTCATACCCCATATGCATATGAAAAGAGACTTTTCCAATAAGAAGACCGTGTTTAAGATGCAATAGATTGTAGAGAAACATTCAGCACCAGTGGGGACATTTTTGGGGATCTGGGATAGGTAAAGAATCTAATTGATAATGATTTAAATGAATAGTATGTGAAAAACAGACCACATCTCACAAGATATAAAAACTGAAGAATTTTTCTAAAAAATTCTAACTTTAAGATTATAAATAAGCAATTACTAAGAACTGCAAAAGAGTAGAAAAAATAGATTAATCATGTAAATATTTGGGTCATTTGGAAGAGTCAGCACTTTTAAATCAATGTTCTCAAGAAAGGGCACTTAAGACAATCCACGAATTCAGAAGGAATATTTCAACCTTCATTTTTATTAATTTGCAAAAACGTGTTTTAAAATCCCTTTTAAAGGTTTTATTTCTATTTACATTTCGTAACCTAAATATACTTATTAGGTCAACATGAACATTATTCATAAATATGTACTTATATAAATATAAGTATATATATGTATAGATAGATAGATATCTGATCAAAAACTTTGAGGACCATGCTCTAGACTATTCAGGAAAAACTAAATAGAACAGGCTCAGTGTAAATAATGTCACGCTATCAAGATAGCAGAGCTAAGTGCTTATTTTGTTCCATAATAGAGGTATAGGAGAATGAAGAAAAGCTTTTTAATGGTGTGAGTGTTTACTGCCTTGGAGTCTTGCATATTTTCCCATCCAAGTCCTGCCCCAGGGTGGCCAAGATCAGGTGAGACCATGGGTTTCAGAGTGGATTCAGCCAGTAAGTCTTTCATTCTTGGTGGAATGACTTGGACTTAGGCTGATTTGGTTGTGTGAGCTGCCATTGCTGGGTATAACCCTGAAAGAAAAGTCTTAGTCTAATGTGTGCCACATGGAGGTAGAGAAACATAATTATGCCTAAGTGAATGTTATGGTTGTTATATTGTGTCGGCTTGAGAAGTTTAGAAGTTTAACTAAGAGACTCAGCAGGGAGCCAGGATCCTTACTTTGTAAATATGTGCCTCAGCCTGTGCAAGAGGAGGGCAAGAAGAGTTTGTGAGTGCTACACCAGCCCTGGAGCGGGGTGGCCTGTGTACAACATAAAGGAGGAAAAGAGGCTTTCTCTACCTCTCTTTTGTTTTGGCTGCTTTTGCTGACTGCTGCCTTGAAGTGCTGCCCCAGCGCCATGCCACCCTGCCTTGGAGCCAACTGATTATGGACTGAAACCTCCACAAACAGTGAGCTAAACAAACCTTTCCTTCCTTCCTTTTGGGTGATGGGTATTTTGTCCCAGCAACAAGAGAAAAGTAACCAAGACGAGACAAGGTGGGTTACAGTAAATAAAATTAATCTTCATGGCTGAGACTTGCTAAAGAAATGGTTTTTACTAACTGGCGCTAGAAAAGTCCTTAGGATACCAAGCATGGGAAAGAACAAAACAAAACAACACAGCAACAAAAACAAACCAAGTTGTAGAATGATTGTTAGAGTTGAGAGACCTTAGAGGTCATTTGGTTCACTTTCAATTTACAGCAAGCAAACTGATGCCCACAGAGTTATAATTAAGTATGTCTCATTATTATGAGGGCAGTTCAGTATCTTCTGGGTTAGGCCAAATCTTAGTTGGGCTTAAAAGGAAGACAGTACTGGAAAACATGAACATTTTACTTGCTAAGGAATGCAACATCAATATGACTCTCATTGGTATTGTATTTCTCCCTTTGTATAGGAAACTATGTTATAGGGAGACACTTTTCAGGAATTCACAATGTGAATGAACTACCTGTGTTTTCTTAAAATCCAAATACAGCAAATCTTGATCTTAATTCCATGAGCATAAACCAATTGTTACTTTGTTTATCTCTCTTAGGGACAGACATCCTGTAAAGGAAATATTTCCTGTTAGTAATGTATGATTTGTACTATATGAACTGTTTGTACACCGCCTGTTGAAATCTAAAGTTGCCCAAGGATGGAACTGGGTAACTGGGTGGGGAAAACTGGGTCACGAGATGGAAACCGCCCCCCCCCTTGACTAAGGAATTTACAACTTGAGCCTTTCCAGAGCATCTACTGCCCTTATTAGGTAGCGTCC
>PVJX010022305.1:0-30641 GCA_004027295.1 Dolichotis patagonum
TTCTTTTAATTAGTGAGTTGAGGCCATTTACATTGATGGATATGCCGGACATGTCCTGGCTCAGCTTTGTCATGCTAGTTTCCTGCTGTTGGTTTCCTGCCTTTCCCCTTGTTTAATTGCTTGCCCTGTCATTTCCTTCTGTTGTTTTCCAGAAATTGTAGTCATTTTAATCTCTAGCATATCTTTCAGTACTCTTTCTAGAGTTGGTTTGGTGGACATGAATTTCTTCAGTTTTTCTTTGTCATGGAAGTATCGTATTTCTCCATTAAATTTCAAAGAAAGTTTTGATGGGTACATCAATCTGGTTGAAAGTAATTTTCTTTCAGGGCTTGAAATACTTCACTCCAAGCTCATCTTGAGGGTTTATGCTGAGAAGTCTGCTATGATTCTAATAGGTTTTCTTTGATAGGTGATTGTGTCTTTTCTCTAACAGCTTTTAGTATTCCATTTTTATGCTGTGTGTCTGGAATCTTAATTATTATATCTTTTGGTATAGATTTACTTTGGTTATGACTATTTGGCACTCTGTATGTCTAACTTATCTGCATATCTTATTCTTTCCCCATTTTGGAGAAATTTTCTTCTATTGCTCCCATGAATAGTTTACCAAAGTCATTTATGTTGACCCCACATCTTCATTGATGCCTATTAGTATTATATTGTTTCTCTTGGCATTGTCTTCAAGTTGTTGAATTTTCATTTCATGCTGTGTTTTAAAAGTTCTTTCTTTCATGATCTCTAGCTGAAATACTGGCCTCAAGGTCTGAAATTCTATCCTCAGTTTCATTCAAATGGTTTTGCCAGATTTCAGTAGAAGTTTTATTTCCTGGATATCTCTTTGAATTTATTTCATGAATTCTACTTCTTTTCTGTATTGTTCATTCAAGGTTTCTATCATCTTCCCATGCTCCTGTACTTTACTTTTCTTTTCTAGCTATGCTGAGCAACTCTGTTATTAAGGTTGTCATTTCTTTCTCTATGTGACAGATTATTTCTAATCTGATTTCCTCTATAGGCTTATGGATTTGTTTCACTTTACTTGCTATCTTTTCAGAAATTTCAGGTGTATGACTTCTAATGTCTTCCATTTCAATGTCTCCTGCTCATGTTCCTGATGGTCTGGATGTTTGAGATTCATTTCCCTTTTTCCTTTGTCATTTTTTACCTCTTGGTTTAATATTTTGGTCTTTTCAATCCCACTAGCCTCAACTGTCCATCAGTGTGTCTTAGGGTCCTACTATGTGGTTGATGTTTGGCCAATTGTATTCCACAATGAAAGGGAGGGACCAGTCACCTGAGTTCCTCCTGTTGGGTGAGTCCTATATTCTGCCTAGGCTGACTAGCCCAGAAGTATTTATGTAAGTCAACCTTAGTTGCTATTGTTACTACAGCTTCAGGCTGTTCTGGGCCACCAGATCTACCTGGCTATAATGTGTGTCACTGGGGGTCTCACAGGCCCTTTTGATTTCCTCCAAGTTGGGGGAGGCCTTGTCAGCCCTCTCCTCAACCCACCTGGTGTTCTCTGTATGGAAGAAGGACTCACCCACACTTTTGCCAGACTCACCAAGGTCCTACAGCTGGGGAGAAGTTCACTGATGCTCCTATTTACCCACTGAGGTCCTCTATTTGAGGGGGAACTCATCACACTCTTTCAAGCCTGCTGAGATCCTCTGTGTGTGTAAGGAGTTGCTGAGGCTCCCACCAGCCCACCAAGCTTCCACACGTGGTGAAAAGGGTCATTAGTTGTCCATGGGCTGCTGTGGTGTTTTGGGTGGAGGGGGAAGGGTGACCAATGATTCCACCAGCCCCTAAGTCCATGGAGCAAAGAGCAGGGGTGAGGCTGACTATCCACTGACCCTTAGGTCCATGGAGTGAGGAGTTTAAAATGCTTCTTATTTCCCCAAATTCTCTAAAACAACCCCCAAAGCTTAAGAATTGTACATCAGTGAGATATATAATTTGTTTGGTATTGTTTTCATTTTTCCCAATTTCATTCAGCATATTAAAATTCAAATTTAATAAATCATTTTCTTCTGTTTAAATATTCAATAAAAATTTGTAATAATGTCTAACAGATAAATACAGAATTACATGCAACATTTTCTTATAATGTTAATATTCTTTCCTGGCTACAATTGTATCCCTTTTCTTTCTCTCTGAAAATTGTTTCTAAAACTTTTCTTTAGACTTTTGCACAATTTACTTATTGCTGTTTGTTCCTAATTTAATATTTAAGACATGTATAAAATCACAGTTACTCTCTAAATAAGTGGGCTATGTGCCATGCATTTTGATGTGAAGTTTTGTATCACTGTTTTTCTTTCTTTTCCTAAGAACTCTGAGACTGCAATTTTTGTTTCCTCTTTGAACAACTATTCAGGAAACTGTTTTATCAGCTATTTTCTGACACTCTTTTCTTGTAGGGAAATGAAAGACACAGAGTATATATCTAAAAGTAGGAGATACTGATGGAATTCTAGATCTGGACTGACACAGACAGCGTGGGTGAAGAGTTTGATAAGCAGTCTGGGGTTACCTCAAGGAAGAGGGCAAAGGATGTTGATGGGAAACTGCATAAACTAAGAGAAAATGTCAAGATTTAATGTAGGGTTGGCCTTGGTTCTGGCTTCTCCACAGGTAGAAGGAGGTTGATGGCTGTGGTTCTTCTCCAGTGTGACCAGTCTTCTCCAGGTTTCACATCTGCTGATAGATGTGAAGATATCTAGAATCACAGAGCACTAGCTGAGGTTGAGGCAGAAGAACTGCAGGTTCAAGCCCAATCCATCCAACACAGTGACTTAGTGAGACATTGTCTCAAAAACCAATGAATAAACATTAAGCAAATAAGTCAAAAGGGCTAGAGACGTAACTCAGTGAAAAAAGGCTAGGGCTATAGCTCAGTTCAAACCATAGTACCACCCCAAATATCAAGATCAAAGCCCCCCTCAAACATGAATGTCCTTCATGGCGCATCCTCACTGTCTGGGATGCCAGTGTGCGAAGACAAGGTGCATATGGCACCTGGGAAGACAAGATCTTACCTGCATTCTCTGCTTCATCGATGCAACAGCTGCTTGATATCTTTATGGAGAAAAAAGGAAAGGGCCTCTCCAGAAGGGCCAGAAAGTACAGAACACATTTCCTTCTCTGCTAACTTCAACAGCATCAGCAGCACTGGTGCTTTTTATTATGACTGACAGGGTGACTCCTTTTGGCCAAAATAGGCTTCATTTTTGGATCCTTTTTTTGTTTTTGGGCTTTTCCTCTCTGTTTTTGGAAAAGCTTAAGAACTGCCTCCATATGGCTTGATCAGTAAACCTTCAAAATGACAGGCAGTGGCTTGGAGGAGGCCTGAAATGAATGGAACGTGGGGTCAGTCTGTACCTCTTTTTGATCCCAGGTGTCTGAATTCATTTTTACTTCTTCTTTCTCTTCTACCCAGGGCATATTTGCTGGGACCTGGGTGTGGGGACACATGTATGCCCAGCTTTTTCCTGTTATTTTTTTTTTCATTTGGAGATTGGAGAGGGCTATGCAAGTGTTTTTACTTGTGGTGGATAGCTTTGGAAGTAAACTTGCTGTTGTTCTGTTATTTGCTGACATTTCTGTATTACAGACTCATAGCAGGACATCACATGATGGCTGGCACCCTGTGCCAGACACAGCCTGAATTATGTTAGTAAGGTCATGCCCTTTAATCTGAAACCAGCCCAGGGACTATAAACATTTTGAGCAAACTGTGGGGGTAGTGTTGGTTTCAGAAGTTTGGGGATGTCTGATAATCAGGCTTATTTTTTTTCTTGCCTTTTGATATTTTCCTCATATAGAACCCCACATTCTTCTCCCCATAAAGAATTTATTTCTGCTCCCAATTCACATTTGTCCTCAAGAAATTATTCCTTTTCTTCTTTTTTTGAGAGAGGGACTTGCTATTTGGTTCAGTCTGGCCTTGAACTCCCTATGTAGGCCAGGCTGGCCTTGAACTTTCCACAGTTCTCCTGCCTAAGCCTCCCTAGTTCTGGGATTGCAAGCATGTACCACCATGCCTGGCAAAAAATGATTTGTTAGACTCATTTAGACTGAGGTAATATTTCTTCATTATGATAGAGAATGATGGTTGTCTCCTGACACCAGTCCTTCAAGCACCAGGATACTTACATCATGCTGCCCAGAATCCATGACTATTACATTTGCTAGACTGTCTTGCAACTACCTATGCCTAACTGACTCAGTTCTGGCCTCTTATGCCTCCTTCTTGCCCTGCTCTCCCATCCTACTGAACCAAATGCAGATGTGCTGGTGCCATTTTGGGTCAAATGAAAACCAATAAGCTATGAATGCAGAGTCTGTTTGGGTGGCCAGTATGAGCTCTGTTTCCACTGCTCAGTTCTGACATTGTAAAGTAAAAGTAGCTGTAGACAGTGAGTGCATGCATGAATAGCTTTGGCTGTGTCCCAGTGAAATTTATTTATAAAATCATGTTGCAGACTGGACTTGAAAATTGCACTGTAGTTTGCTGGCCCCTGATTTAGATCCTCTTAAAAGTATTCACCATTTACAGTCACATACAAGGTTACTTGAAAGCTGTGTTTTGTTTTCCATTCTGAATCAGAAATATTTTGAGTATTTTATAAGTAATTATCTTATTTAAATTGTTAGCATTTCAATTTGCTCTTTGCTTGAATAAGAACTACTCACCGTTAGCAAATTAGAAATTCCTACCAATTGGCCAGTGCCTCCTAATGCTCACATTATATGAATGCTCATTGATAAACTGCCAGAGAAGGGCAGAAGCTTGGCACTTAGGTGTTCTGGGAATACTTTTTTAGGAAAGCAGGCATACTCAAGACAACAAACCTGAATTATGCCTTCCCTTCTTCTCTCTCTTCCTCTCTTCTATACTCCCTCCCTGCTTCTCTCCCTCCCTCCTTCCTTCTTGCTTTCCCTCCTTCCTTTCTTCCTGGATATTTTTTTTAAAAAAATTAATTTATGGTAGTTGTGTGGAAGACAAAAAGGATAAGGAGCTCAAAGATTTCTGTGTCTTCTTTACTTTCATAGTGAAACTTTTAGTAGATGACTTCCAAAGGGGAACTAAAATTTTTTGGCCTTTTCCCTACAAGGGAAGAACCATAAATGATTGGATATTTTGTTCTTTCATGTATATTTAGAAAATTCCTGTAGGAAAAAGGCACACCCACTGAGAATTTAGCAAAACCAGAGGGCTCTGACATAGTATACCAATATGTGCTTCTTAAGTACCTCTGTAGTGAAGTGCCTGTGTGGTTTTGGAGTGAGGAATGAGGTATTTATTTTGCTCTTGGAAATGTGTGCCCATGCTTTGAGTTCAGTTCCTTTAAGTCCAAAATGTCTTCATTGCATACTTTCTCTATGCTCATTCCATATATGTGGAAAGGGAAAAAGAATGGAATATAGAGCCAGAGAAAGGAGGTTCATAGTTTTTGGTTTGTTGTCTTATTCCATAAGTAACAGAATAAGATACACAGATCAGTCTCCTAAATGTAGACACCATTATAATTTTTTCTGCTATTATAGATTAGCAATTAAAATAGTAAAACAGGCAACATTTTAGTCCCCCAGTCTATCCAAAATACTTAAGACTATTCTTACTGTCCTAAGCACACATGATTTTTAAAACACTAGTTTGGTTTTTGGCCCCCTTAGAGAAATGTCTCTCAGTACTGAGCAGCTGCAGGTTCACCTCATCAACTCTTACTTCAGACTCAGGGCAAACAGCATGTGGATATAAGATAACCCCTCTGCAAGCCGGGCACCTTTTGAAAGTGAACACAGCAAATATTCACGGCTCTTTCTTTCCTGACTTTCCTCTCCTAAGTCATAAATGGTAGAAGGGCCGAAGAAGTAACCTTGCCTCTTTTAGTAAAAGGAATTCTTTGATGTGGGAGGCTGAGCTGGGCTGTTTGTAGCCTGTGGTGGGAGGGAATCAAGAAGAGGGGAATTAAAGTTCATGAGGAACTGTAGATTTTGGGTTAAGCTGGGATGTGACCTTCAGAGCTTGCCAAATCCATGAGAGGACATAAATTGCCTTTGGATGGCTTTTCAATGGCCTCTGTGTGGCTTTGAGTCCCAGGTCCTGGTAAGACGCTCTCTGATGTGATCTGGGAGGGTCAGCCTACACAGTAGGGCCCAACTCTTTCCCCATGAGAGGCTAACCAGTGGCATCTTCCAAGTGGAGAATTGAAAAATTAAAACATACAAAAACTTACTCCAATACCCCAACTACCCAGCTTTGCCAATTGGCTTCTTTTATTTTAACTAATAAATAGGAAAGATGACTTTTTTAAAAAAGCCCCAACACCAGTATAACTCAGCGGGACAAAATAAATAATCTTTTCATACATAATTTGCAAAATTTCATTTTTCCCTGATGCAATATATTAAAACATGTCCTATTGATCCTGTCACTCTGAAAATGACCATCGCTTTCTTCTGACCCAAACTCTTGTTTATTTAATCTTCTTAAAAGCTAAAAATGTTTCCAGACCATAGTTTTTGTTTTATGTTTTTATTCTCCCAAGGACAGGAGCAACATCAATCTTAAGAGGAACCAGCCGTGTTTATGATCGTTGTCTAGTCAGCTGGCCTTCCTAGAACTCAGACACTGACCTGAGACTGTTGTGTTTCAGTTCCCAACACTACTGAGAATGTTGACATTTTATATAAAGTCCCAACAACGCTCTCTTTCTCTCTGTCCCTCTCCCTCCCTTCCTGCTATTCTGCTTCCTCTCTCATGCAAATACACATATACATGCTCAATACAAAAGGAAAAAAAACCACTTTACTCAAAATATGCACAAAAAGAGGGTTTTTAAAATTTGCCTTTATATCACTAGCATATCTGTGAGACATTTTTTTCTTTTGGACTTTAAATTTGATTTCTGGAGCTGGAGTTCTGTGGTGACATGCTAATTGACAGTCGGAGCACCCGGAACAAGTTTTGGGTCAACAACTCAAATGTTCTTTTATTTGTCTTTTGTCTAGGACTTTGAGTTTGGAATACAAGTTAGAAGTCTTCCAACTCCTAGTCTGATTTTCTCAGGAAATTTGGGGGGCAAAGTAGAGACTTTGAAATCAGATTCCTGTATTCCAGTTGCAGGTAGCTGTATAAACTTGGAAAACATTTGATTTTTCTGACATTCAATTTCTTTGTGTGAAAATGCATATAAAACTTGCTTTTGATCCTTTGAAGATTAATCCTGTTAGAATCTACACAGTGTCTGATGACAGTGTGTAGGAGATGCTTCCTCTCTCCTCTCCATCTTCCTCTATATCTTTGTATCAGTTTCTCTACTGTGTAGATATAGATGTTAGAATTCCTCCAAGGAACAGAACCAACAGAATACATATAATATGAGATTTACTAGACTGGCTCACATGATCAGAGGCTGAAGAGTCTCACAGTGGCTGTCTTTAGGCCTGAGAACCAGGGTAATTAGTAACTGCTCAATCAACGAAACCGGAAGCTGGCAACTCAAAGCCAAGATGGGTAAATGATACAGCCTCAGAATGAGGCTGAAGGCTGGCAGTCCCTGTAGACTCACAGGTGGGTACTAGTCTACTTTTAAAGGCTGACTCTAAAGAACCTAAAGTCTGATATTTGTGGAGGACAGAAATGGCAAAAAAATGCATTTGCTTAAGAAATATCTAGCATGCACTTATAGAATGTCCCCTTTCTTCTGCCTTTTGGTTCCATCCTGGCTCTTAGTCGATGAGATGGAGCCACCTGTGTTCAGGGTGGGACCACTCAGTTTGCTGACCCTCACTAATCTTCTCTGAAACACTATCCAGACACACATGGAGGTATGCTTTACCAATTTCCCAGGAGTCCCTCCCTCCAATCACCTTGACAACTGAAGTTAACCATAGCAGCAAATATGCAGACTACAGCCCAGCTATTGTGTCACTCAGGAGTACCTCTCATGAGGCAGAGGAAAGGGCTGAGGCTTAGTCTGTGAGGCTGCATGTTAAATTGAGCTTCGGTAGAGAGAGAATTTTTTCTGGATATATTGAAAGCAAGGAAGATGAATTTATCTTCAATGAGCTTTTGTACACCAAACATCAAAGGCTTTCATTTGCACATTCATTCATCTGAGTCTATGGGAGACTGAGATGTAGGAGACATGTAGGATAATGGAGTCCATGGCCGTGCTACATCGAACAAAAGATGGTAGAACCTCTTGGTGTAGTAATCACTGTACAGTGACCTTCCATACTTGGAGTGTGTTTTCTAGAGGCAGGAATGCAGATTACAAGAAATTCAGTCTTCCCTATGAACATTCAACATGATTTCACATGAGGGCAGACGCTTCTGTGAGTATATTTGCTGGTTTTGCATTGTATGGATGGAGCAACAAAAAGATGGGGCTATATTGAATAAAAGAAAGAAGAAACTACCTTTATACACACACACACACACACACACACACACACACACACACACACCCCATATGCAGATAATCCCTCCTACCAAAGACCTTTAATAAAATAGCACGCTTTCTTTCCATTTTTATTCTCAGGCTTTCAGAGTGGGGGGATAGTAGCATACAAGTCATTGGCTACCAGGCTGAATAGTATCCTAAGATTTGTTCCTTCACAGGATTGGGCCCATATTTGCCCAACTGAAAGATTTTCTTTAAAATTCCCTCAATGCCTGACTTTTGGATTATAACTCCAAATAGTTGTAAACACTGGCCTAACTTGAAAAGTCTGTTGACTTTTTCATACAGAAACACAGTTAACAGTGCAAAATCCTACAGACCTAGTTATAATTAGTGAACTGTTAAAAAGTTAATTAAGCTGGATCAACATGATGGCATTAAACATTTAAGAATATTACCAGAATACCAACAAGGTGTTAGTTGAAACCACCAGTGTTCAAGGCTCTTGGCTAATTACTTTGACACTGATGTATGTGCTAAGAACGTTGAATAAATGAAAAAGATTTTAAAAAGTATCTCATAATGTAGGATTCTATTAAATACTTGAGCT
The DNA here is from genome assembly GCA_004027295.1 of Dolichotis patagonum. NCBI lineage: Eukaryota > Metazoa > Chordata > Mammalia > Rodentia > Caviidae > Dolichotis > Dolichotis patagonum. Next base: position 9,028 of record PVJX010022305.1, read on the forward strand.
GGGCTTGTAAAAGATCTCCAGAGTGCTGACTCTGACAGTCTACTTATGGACATGCACATGTGAAATGACTTGCTTGTATACATGGCAGCTTACACAGGAAGATATTGAACACTGGAATTGGTTCCTAACTATTAGCAACCCTTCCTACAATGCCAGTTACTGGAGTTCCCTGTGGTGGGTTCCAATCTCCTGTCTGGGTTATGATACAAGGCAGGAAAGGACACAAAGAGGAAGACACAAAGTAGAGGGGTGCATAGCAGTGATCTGAAACTATCAATTGCTTTCTAGGAACTAAAGGTCCCAAATCTCCAGCTAGCTACCAGTTTATTAGCCAGTATAGGGGCCAGGGTAGGGTGCTTATCCTGGAACACTGTAGAGTTAGTGATACAACAGGCAAGTTTAATATCATACAGGAAATAAGCCAAGATCCATCCCCATACCTGGGTGCTAATCTCATTAATTTAGAGGAAGGGGATCTCTACTATCCCAACTAGTGCACATGGCAGACAGGGTAAGAAGAGCCTAGGTCACCTATTATGTCAATTTACAATTCATGGTGACCAACATGTGACCAGGAAAATAAACTCATCTAAAAACATGCTGGCAGAGAGCATGCTAGGGAAACGTTTCTTGTGCGACTTCTTCAAAGATTGAGAAGGGAGAAGGAGGCTAGAGGAGTGCTGAGTAGGAGAAAGTGGGCTGGAAGACACATATCAAATTTGTGTCCATCATAGAATGGAAATGAGAAACCAGGTTACAATAAGGAAAGTGTTCAGAAAGTGAGCCCCTGAAATCCCCTGAAAGCCTTTAGTGACTTCTCTGTAGGGATGGAATAGTGTCCTGTGAGGCAGACCAAAGAGAGTACTTTAAAAAAAAAAAAAACAACCAAAAAAACCCTTAAATTTTTATTAGTGCATGTTTGCAGTCCATATGATTACATTCATTGTGGGGAATTTATACATGTACATAAAACATCTGTTATGGTTTGTATCTGGATGTCCCCCAACAAACTCAGGGCAGGCTTTTCTGAGATGAATGACTCTAGGATTTGTGATTGGCTCATTGTCTAGTGCTGGGATTGGGGACATGAGTGCTACACCCACCCTAGGATGGGTAGCCTACATATAATATAAGGCAGGCAAAAGAGGCTTGCTTCCCTCCTTTTGCTCTTGCTGGTTTTGCTGTCTTCTGCTGCCATGAACTGTTGCCTCTCTGTCACACTACCCTGCGTTGGAACCAGCTGATTATGAATGGAAACTGAGCTAAATAAACCTTTCATTCTTTAACTTTTTTTCTCGGCAACAAGAGTAATTAGGACAACATCTTAATTCTTTTTATTTCCTCTTCCTCTTACCCTGGTTCTATAATTGTTTTTTAGATTTTTTTTTTTGCCAGCATCAGATTTACAGATTTACCTTAGTTTATGAATTTAATTTGTTTTTACCATTTTGGGGGAGGTGGATGCATTTTGTGGGGAGTATGGCTGAGGTTGTATTCATCACCCGTGTTTGTGAAAGGAAGCAAAAATTTGCTGAATGCCTCTGTTTGCAAACTGAATTGTTTATAAACAGAAGTGTTCATGAACTGAGGTATTACTGTATTTATTTTTAAGTCTTTGTCAAGTTAATTATCATAAACACTGGTTAACATCCAGAGTAACAGGCCAAAACCACATGTAAGTCACTGTACACTTTTAGATACATTGGATATGCTGGATTACAATAATATTTTCACTCTGCTTTTGCCTGTTGTATGTCTTTTGTTTTGTACTTTATACATGTATATTGGGTTTCCATGAAAGAAAAATCACACTATATTTAAGCTTTTTTATCTGATTCACTTCACTTAACATTATGGTCTCCAGAAGCACCCATTTTCCTACAAATGACTCAAGTTTACCCTTTCTTATGGCAGAGTGGTACTCCATCATGAATTAATACCACATTTTCCTTATCCATTCATCTGTTGATGGACATACAAGTTACATCCAGGATTTAGCTATAATGAATTGTGCTGCTATAAACGTAAGTATACATATATCACTGTAATATGTTATCTTTGGGCAAGATATCTGGAAGGTGAATAGCTGGGTAAAGTTGAATTTCTATTTTTATATTTATATTTTGAGGAATCTCTATATTGATTTCCACAGTGATTTTAGCAGATTATATGCTCACCAACAATGAAGCAGAGTTCATTTTTCCCCTGCAATCTTGCTAATCTTTGTTGTTGGTTGATTTTTTGTGGTGGTAGTCATTCTTTCTGGAATGAGACAGAATCTTATTGTTGTTTAAATTCATATTTCCCAAAGGGCTAACCATGTTGTATAATTTTTCATGTATGTTTTAGCCATTTGTACTTCTTTATCTGAGAAATGTACATTCATTTCAGATTTCCATTTTTTTAGAGTTCTTTGTATATTCTAGATATTAGTCCTTTGTCTGAAGAGTAGATAGCAATTTGTTTTCTCATTCTGTGGGTTATCACTTCATTCTGTTGCTGGTTTATTTTGTTGTCCAGAAGCTTTTTAAACTGATGTGATTCTATTTATTAATTGTTGGTATTATTTCTTGTGCAACTAGTGTTCTGTTAAAAAAGGCTTTGCCTATGTCTGTGTTTTCGAGTGTTTTACCTATTTTGTCTTCCAGCAGATGAAGTGTTTCTGTCTTAATATTTAGATCTTTGAACCATTTTGATTTTAGTTAAATGCATGGTGAGAGATATGGGTCCAGTTTCAATCTTGTGCACATGGATGGCCAGTTTTCCCAACACTGTTTCTTAAAGAGGTTTCCTTTCCTTCAGTGAAAATATTTGGTCCTGTTTTGAAAGATAAGCTGTATTCTGTTACATTTATCCACAAATCTGTTTTTCCTTTTTCTTTTCTTTTCTTTTTGTGCCAATATGATCCTGCTTTTATCATGGTAGCTTTGTAATATATCTTGAAGTCCAGGATCGTGATGTTTCTTTCTTTGTCCTTGTTGCCTAGAATTGCCTTTGCTGTTCTAGGTCTCTTAGGGGTTCCATATGAATTTTAGGGTTGTCTTCTCTAGTTCTGTGAGGAATGCTATTAGCATTTTGATTGGGATTAAGAGTTTTGGAAGTGTGACCATTTTTACCACATTGGTTCTGCCTATCCAGGAAGAAGGTGTCTTTCCATTTTCTGATGTCCTCTTTGGTCTGCTTTTATAGAGTACCATAGTTCTAACAATAGAAGTCTTCCACTTTGTTAGGTTAACTCTCAAGTAATTCACTTTTCTTGATGATGTTGTAAAGGTTATTGCTTCTCTGATTTATCTCTTAGTGAGTTTATCCTTGGTGCACAAGAAGGCTACTGATTCCTCAGTGTTGACTTTGTGTCCTGTGATGCTACAGAATTTGATTATTCTACAAGTCTTGTGATTGAATTTTTGGGGTCGCCTATGCAGAAGATCATGTGGTCTGCAAATGATAATCTAACTTCTTCCTTTCCTACCCACATCACATGTCTAAAGGGAGATGTTTTGAGACCTCTGGACTTGCTGCATCTGTTCATCTCACTGGTGATTATTCTGTGCCTTCAATACCATAATTGGGACTGAACTTATGAAATGTATTCCTCAGATTATGTATTTCTTCACAGGGCCAGTGCTACCTCTTAAGAACCAAACCTACAAAGATAGTATCATTTGTTTAGTAATGAGACTTCACTGGGAGGTGGTGAATGCAATAAAACATGAAAAATACACTATAATTCTAGCCAGCTGGCTTCCAACTTTCTTCATACTTTGCTTATAAGGGTAGCAATGGAATAAGAATTAAGAAGAACTCTACAGCTAGGAATTCAAGCAGTATAGAAAAAGAGTTCTACACTTGAGATTTTCGGGCAGCTAAAACATCAGAATGTTGCTTGTCCAATATGAACTGGAGAGAACCATACTCTGGAAGATTTTACCTTGTGCTTTGCCCTTTGTTTCCAGAAGCCCTTAAGGACAATCTCATGCATTGACTTACTCATTTAGTCTACATATATTTTACTCTCCAACTCCATGTCAGACAGTGTCAGGGTATCCAGTGATATATAGTTCCTGCCCTCAAGGAGTTTAAAATTATGCCAGAAAGACCACATTATTAGTTTAATAGTAATTATACACATTATTTTTATTTTGTAATATTGCTACTTAAAAATTATAATTAGGTCAATTATAAGATAATTTACAAAATACCCAATGACTAATAAATATGGATAGTCATTTTCCAAATAGCCATGCATACATCATCATTTTATTATAGTGCTAATGAGAACTATACTGGCACGATAGATAGAATGTGATGAAATTGTACAAAGGTGACCTATCTTGCCTTCTCTTCTAAGGACTGGGTAAAATCTTTCCTGAGGAAGTGCCTTCAGCATAAGACTTGAAGCATGAATGAAATTTGGTCAGGGGGAAGAGAAAGTCAAGATGAAGAATAAAAGTGGTATGAGCCTTGGTTTCAGTAGTCCCAGGTATGTTCAACAGAATGAATATTGGAAAGCAAGTTCCAATCTAGATTTGTAAACTCTTTCAGAAATATTTTGAACTATCCTCTTCAACTTCTCAAAGAGAGTCCAAAATGCTTTTATTCATCCACTTTTATGTGCTACCAATTGGTCCGTAGATCCTGCCCACCCCATTCCCATTTATTGTTTCCTTTGCTCTCCGTTCACTGGCAATACTGTGTAGTCACATAAAAGAACCCACTGGCCTCTTCCTTGACCTTGGTACACAGAGTTTTGGTAGCAGTCATATGTGTCTAGACAAAAGACTGGTTAGTCTTTGTGAAAGTAAATGTTCCAGGTCTGACTCAATCTGACCAAGAGCCAAGAAAGAGATGATAAGACTGATGGAGAAGATTTCCTTAATGAACAGCAGTAAAAAACAGCCCAGAGGTGAAGGCAAGAAGCAGTCTTTGCATTTCCTGTGGCTGCAGGCCCCAGACAGGCTCCTGGAAACCCTCAAGAATAAGAGGTAGGGAAGCTATTCCAGTTCTCCTCTGCCTTTGTATTTTAACACTTTTCTCCCACTTCCGCCACCACTGTTTACCTCCTACCTCTCAGACTGTAAACGATCATTCTCTTTATTTTTAAGGGTAAACATTATCCCTTTTAGTGGAATAAAATATGTTGTTTACACAGTCCATAGAGAGAGAGAGAGATTATTAAAGACAATTTTCCTTGTTGTCCTTTTTAACCCTTTCACAGCCAGCGTGTTAATTTATCAAATTATTGGAAAATAGAGCTTATTATGTAAGCACAAGGATTGATAGTTTAAACAATAGGTCACAAATTATATGGAAAGTTGGACGTTAAAGAGAGAATGCCCACTGTTATTCTGTATTACCACCATGTGGCCATTATGCCTGGTGTAAGAATTGTCATCTCATATATACTGAAAGAACCTCACCTTTGAGGATGCCAGTGTAGCAATAATCTTCCTAGAAATAGGAGACATAAGTAATGGTCACACTAATTGCCAAGAGTTGTATTTTACTTGCAATTTTAATGAGACAAATGTAAAAAGGCATATCTAGCCTTTGAAACAGACTATTGTACCTTAATCCCTTTCAACATGGGATCTCATTTAGGTTTTCTTTTTGTGTTGATTCTTGTGAGGTAAGTCACACAGCTATTTATTTCACAGAAAGAAATTTGAGGCTTAAAGAAATTAGGTCTCTGGTATAAGACCTTATAACTAGTAGGTCGGAGAGATAAAATTGGGCAAGTTTTTGGTCAAGGATTTGGTATCTTCTTACTGCCTTACCTGTGTGCTATAAGGGATTTGGTCGCTTAAAAACAACATCTCAATAAACCCATGCTTTTAGAGCAAATAACACCTTGGTCAGTGGAAGCTTTCTGCCACAATTCACCACAGCATGTCCATTTACTTTAGAAAACAGCAGTATGGGAAGAAAAGATGTTTCTGCTTTCCTTAAGTATCTAGAGGGTGCGGGTCCAATAAAGGAGCTCCTGGTCTTCGCTCACCATCTGGCGATTTGAAGGATGCTGTTAGGAGGTTAGAAGACACAGGGCCAGAACTTGTTCTTCAACTCAATGATTAGGCACCATGGCCATAGGATACCTGGGAGGGAAAAGGGAATAAAATATACAGGAGCACTGCAGAAGGTTTATGTTTTCTAATGCCAGGATCTAGTGCCATGACTTATAACTCCTCCTTTGCAGCTGGAAGGGCTCTTGTGTGTTAATGTGTTCAAGCTGATAACTGAGTCAGGCTGAGCATACAGCTCTCAGGCGCCTGACCTGGTGTTCTCTTCTCTTTTGCCTCCTTACTCTGCTAAAGAAGAAGAGTTGGTGAAATGGAACAGTGGAGGATTTCGTAGTCAGACACAGGTTTGAATTTAAGGACTGTGTGATCTGACCTTCAGTTTTCCTATTTTTTAAGCAGAGCCAGGAATGGTTTCCTTGAGGATCACAGAGTAAATATGGATTGTGTGTACTTCACAGTAGTCAGTGCTGAAACCATGGCACCCACACTTCTGAAACAACTCTTTTTAGTATGTGATGGTTTTTTCCATTATATTATTAATTATTATGTGCTTACAGCTTGTTTATTTATTAGAACATATGTTCTAGAAAGGATATTACATTATCTTTGGTGGCGAGCCCAATGCCTGGAATATGGATGATATAAATGAGTATTAGCTCAATAAGTAATATTACTTAGCAGAATAAATATGTCAGTGTTAGGGAGATAGACACACTCAAGAAACTGAAAGAAAATACGACCCCTTAAAATCTGGGACCCATCAAAACCATGAATAGCCCAGGCAGAGATGGAGCAGTCTGGGGTTTCTGTTGGTTGTGCTGGGCTGGCCCTTCAGATGGATGAGATTGGGAACCTCATGATGGTTCTCTGGCTTTTTCTCTTGAAACTGCAACTCTGGCCCCAGAGCTACTCTTGGAGATAGAGCCCAAGAAGTCAAACTGTTCTCAGAGAACAGAAACAGAGGCAAACCTGAGAGACTTCTAGTGTATTCATCTTTTCTCTCCTGGGTCACCTGACTACACTCACCCTTGACATGGAAAAGGGCCAATTTTTGGTCTAATCTCTTTAGGGTCCTCAGGGCATCCTTCAAATTCTCAGCCAGTGGGTAGAGACAACAACTCTTTCATTAGACCTTGGTTACCCTCTTGGGTATGAAAGGAAAAAATCTCTTTTAGTACTGTTGCTTTCCAAACATATAGGAATGCTGCGATGAATTGCAGCAGACACTCCCCAATGACTGAGTTACTATTGGCTCTAGAAATTTAGGTTCTCAGTAAGTCACTGATTTTAAGCAGCCAAATCTTTTATAGCCCACAGGTGAGGGAGTAAGTACATTAAAGAGATCACAGGGCCAGAAATCAATCACATAAAGCAAAAGACTCATTACAAGGTAGATAAAAGTGATAAAAGATAAAAGTGAAGTGAAGTGAAGTGAATTTGAAAGTGAAGATGGGAATCATTGCTTAAATGCTCTTCATCTTGCAGTTAGGAAGGTTCTTTGACCAAAAGCAGAAATTGCTTAGGATTCTGGCATTCTTGGAATTCTTGGCACTGGAACAGGTAGCTGATGGGAAACTCCAACATCTCTGAGTGAGCTTTGAAAAAATGTCTAATATTTACATAGCTCAAATTGGAGGACAAATGTCAATGGAGCATGGACAGCATTTTCTAGAAAGAGTGTGACAGATTTACAGTCTTTGTCAAAGGTGGCAGCACTATTAAAAGTCACGAGGACAAATGTGGCAGGCTTTGTTAGTTGCTTAAACATTACAGCATGTGGGGGTGAGAGAAGAGTTACCCAGAGGAAAGTTGGAGTGGGGTGGAGTCAGTCTTTTCCCTTCTCATGTTTGCTTCCTGTGTGATGCAGGGTGGTCTTTGGCTCAGCCTCAGAAAACCAGAGTTCTGTGGCCCTCCTATTGTCAAATGACAGGAATCATTTGGCACTAGGTATGGAGAACAGCCAGAGTGGGCAAGACAAGGAGGTGGAGCCTGGAGTACTGGCGTCAGTCTCTACAGCCACCAGCACACAGCCTCGCGCTGAATGTTGGCTGCTGATGATCCAAAGACGCATATGGTTGACAGATGCCATTTGGAGGTAGGAATGAAAAACCTCAAAGACATAAAATTTTATGTGGAACAGTAAAAAAAACAACAACAACAACAACAAAAAGAAAATTAAACACCAGCAACTAATTACCATGCTCACGCCATTTACACATTTCTTTATGGTTGTGGTTTAGTTCCGAAATTCACTTCCTCTTATGTCCTGGCTAGGGTAAGAAATGAAAGTGAGCTCTTGGCTGCTTTGACCTTGTTGGCCTCAATTTCAGCAACTTCCACACCATGATTACTACATCATGGTTTGTACTGGTTATTATGAAGAGTATCTGTGCGTCTCGGCTGGGTGGTGACCTCCTGGAAGCTAGAGCCCTATAAATTCATTCCCAGTGTCATGTACCTCCACCTCCTGCTCCATTCCCAATACACAGCACCTAGCACAACACTTTGAGCATTTGAGGTGCTTGGTGAATGCTTGCTGAACTGAAAATGAGAACTAATAATTTATTGTTGTTTTGATTTTTCTTCTGCTATTGTTGCTAGGCATAGCATGTTTTCGTTCACGTATTTTTCTCTGCTTCTTCCTTGTGTGTTAGAACAGTGCACTGAGCTGGCTTTTTGTCTAGGATGCTCTCAAGCTTGGTGCTGGGAAATAATTTCACAAGAATAATTTGATTTGAGTCATGGAAAGTGTCTCCAGTGAGAAAGACAGAGGGACTGGAAGTCTCTGTGTTGTGATCCTTAAAGCAGCTGGTTCTCACTATCATTCCTTTCAGCTTAACATCATTGGCAGATTCCATCAGCTTTCAGGTGACAGTAGAACAGGGATCAGGACATCCAGGTCCAATCAGGGGCTCTGCCCCTGTGACTTTGTGCAAACCCTAACATGTTTTTGGGTTTTAGTTCATTTATCTCTGTTGTCGGTTTGAAGAGCGTAATAGTAGTTCTTCACACAAACATGGAATTTGTCATCTATCCAATACCTTACCTCTTCCTTGTGAGTGTCTGCCTGCCCCACTTGTCATGGTCACCTCTTATGAGCAGCTATGGTAACTTTCGGAACTGTTCAGCAAGTGACTGGTTTCTCTGCTTGTGTCTCTTGGGTCAAGGTGACCGTAGGGCAAATATTGGGAGAGCACCTGTGGAGTGGGAAGAGGGCTATATACAGCCTAAATTGACATTTCCTGAAGGAAGATCTGACAGCTAGAGAGTTTTCATAATCCTTAATACTTTCTTCTTTTAGCTTTGGAATCTGGACATGTAGAATCTGACTGAGGTTTCTGGTGTTGGTATGAATTACGCTGAGACACCGCATAGCAATTTATAGAAACAAGGTGGATACTTTAAATCCATGCACCTATTTGCTCTTGTTAGGCTTAAAGGAATGGATTTAAAGTTATCAAACCCTACAAATTCAGATTCTCTACAATTGTGTGTTTGGTGATGAATCACTACCTTTGATCAGTGTGTCCACTAGGGTCCTCCTGTAGCTCAGAGTTCCCCAGTGCCAGTCACCCACCCCACACCACTCCCACCTTCCTTCACTTGTTAGATGGAAACACGGGTGACAGTGAAGAGCCAGGATAGACAGCTTTGCTTTTCTCTGGACTTGACCTTATTTCCCCAGAGGAGAAAATTGCTTCCCTCTAAGACTTTCTTTTGAGTGTTTTCTGTGAAGTCTGCAAAGCAACTGGCTGCTATGCATGCTTTCATCTGCCCATTTGACTGCAGGATAATTGCCAAAAGCACCCATGACTGAACTATCTCAATGCCAGTGCAGAATTGCTCATCAGAGAACCAAGGTGATGTGTGGATGGGTGCCATGGATCTTCAAGCACAGAAAGGTTAGGTGCCCATCTTGCTTTTGTAGCAATTTTCTGACTCCCTGAGAGACAGCATGTGTGTTGTCACTGAGTGTTCAGTGGGGACCCAGTCCAAAGTGGAGGTGAATCCAAGGGTCTCTGCTCTCTGTGGTAAAGACTATGAAGCTTAGCATTTCATTCAACACTTTACTTTCTTCAGATGATACATATCTGACAGAGATATAGTGAATGATAATCTTATTTTTAGTTTATTAATTCCATAAGCCTCTGTTTTTACATGATGGCAATAAAGAACAAACATAAAAGTGAGACTTGGCAGGTAGTACATTAATCCTTTGATGTCGCCTTTGGGTCAAACAGGCAAGTTCTTGTGAGCAAGCGTCCAAATCAGCCCAGCTAGATCTGGTGGAACAGGGTACTTGGGCCTCCAGAGAGGCAACCAGACCTGCTTTGCACACCCCTACTAAGGCCTGATTCTCACCCAGTCTCTGGAACTTACTGGAAAATTCAGATTTAAAAAAGTTTATATATAAAGTTGAGACTTTCAGAAGTTAGTTAGATAGTTTCTTGGTAGCATATGAAATATTCATATTAGCTTTTTACAGAGATAAGTTACACACACCACACATACACACACACACACACACACAGAAAGAGAGAAACAGACACATGCTTGTACAGATAGCCTGGAAGGTATGGAAGGTCACCTGCAATGTTTTCTTTGAGGTGTGGTCTGCCTCCACACCTAGAATTTATCTATTGCAAATAATTCTTTTAAGTTCCTTGGAAAGTACTTCTGTGCATTCTCCTCCCATCTAAGCTCTAGCCTTCCTGAAACATAATGCTCTTAATCTGCCTTCTCTGCTGAACTAAACACACTCCGTTGCAGAAATAAAGTATTTGATGATATTTGACTGATGCATAATAAATGTGTTTTTTTGTTGTTTCCCAATGAATTGTTGTGCATGTATAAAACAGATAACAAAATAATGTGTTTGACATTCGATGTTAGTTGGATTCTCTGGGAACAAGGTACTGGGATGAAGTTGCAGTTGAGGGTGGTGGTAGAGTAGCTGCCATGGCAATTAGGAAGCAGAGACAGAAAGAAGTCAGGAGGGAGATACACCCTTCTAGGTCACAGCCCCAAGGACTTGCCTCTTCTGAAAGACACTACCTTACAACATCACATTTGGCTCTGAACTCTTCAGCAGATGAATCCACTGATGAATCTACCACTCCCGTGATCCCAACACCTGCCTAAAGCCACACATTTGAACACACGAGACTTTGGGGAGATCTGCTACTTCCAAACCATACCATTCTGCCCCTGTCCCCAAAGATACATGTCCATTTCTTTATACAAATTTCATTGCGTCCATCTCTAAAAGTTGCCAAAGTTGTACATTCACAACAACACATTGGGAAACCAAAAAAGCACACTTATTGATTTAACAGTTTCAATGTTGCTAAAAGTTCAAGTTCAAAGTCTCTTCTGAGAAACAAGGCAAACTCTTAGCTATAATCTCATGTAAAAGTACAAAAGAAAGTTAAACACTTCAAATATTCAATGGCACAGGGTAAATATTTTCTTTCCCAAAGGGAATAATATGAGCATAGAAAAAAATTGGACCAAAGCAAGACCAAAACCCAGTAGACAAACATTAAGTCCTATAGTTCCATATTTAGTGCTAAGGGTAAGTTGTGATAAGATGTGAGCTAAAAGGGTTTGGGTAGCCCCACTCCTGTGGCATTGTTGGTTACACTTCTCATGGTCTCTCTCTTGGGGTGTTTGTGTTCACTGTCTGTGGGTTTCTTTAGACATTCCATGTTCCTGACTTATTCAAATTCCTGTGATCTCTGGAGCTTCTCTGACCATAGCTTCATGCACTGCCCTCTCAGGGCCATACTCCCTGGCCTCCCAGGTTGAAGCCTTTCTGGGTTGAAACCTTTCTGACCACACAGCTCTTGAATTCTGCATACCAGTAAAACAAGCACAAGTGGGATGAGGCCACAGTCTCTTGGAAGCTGCAACTGTGGCTGGATGCCCATGGATCATGACTGCAGAATCTTCTGAGTTCCTGAATGACTGAGCACTGTGAGTTTAATCCTGTGCAACTAATTCCCCAGGCCCTTCTTGAGTAGGGTACTCTGGTGCTTTCTTTTCAAAGCAAAATATTTCAAAGGAGTGCACCTTTACTCTTTTCATCCTTAAGCTGGGAAGACAAGACTGCTGAGTCTTCCTGAGTCTTGAGAGGTATTCAAGCCATCTTTTCTATTGTCCCGATGCAAAGAACTTAGTTGCTTTTTAATGCTGATCTTTTCAGCAGTCATGCTCTCCTTTCCCTCAGCTTGGCTGGTGCATCTTTTCTGGGGACACTGAGAACTTTTCCCTTCAGTTTTTGTTTCTGATTCTCACTGTAGATCTCACTAAAATCTCCAACAATACCCATGTAAAAGCCTGAACATTGAGCTTCCTTGAAATTTCCTTTGGCAGATTAATTGGTCTACTGCCCTTAATCTCTGTCTCTTGCAAAGTTTCGTGACATGGGAAAAATGTAGACAAATTTTCTGTCATAGTGTAACACACATGGTCTTGAATCCAATTGCCAGTGGAGTCCTTGTTCCCAACTGAAACCTCCCAAGGCTTGCCTTTACTATCTGTATGCCTATCAGAATTCTGGTCTTCTGAACTCTGACCAGAATCACCCATCAAACTCATCTTATAGAATTCTAGTGTTCTGTAGTGAGAGCATCTCCACATGTTTCCAAATTCATCTAGCAAACCAGTTCCAAATGTCTCTGAAACACATGGTCAGATACAGTCATAGCAACAACCCCAACTCCTAGTACTAAAGTCTGTCTTAGTCACTTTCCTCTTTGCTAAGACACAATACTCAACACCTCCAAATTAAAGGAAGAGAAGTTTATTTGGTGCATTGTTTTTAGAGAATTCAGTCAGCAGTTGCTTTGAAATATCCCCTGTCAGATTACCTAGTCTACTACTCCTAACTTTAGTCCCCTACAAGGTACTTCACTGGGGATGTGACCTGGAATATTGTATTTCTTTCTCTGTCTCCTCCCCTTTTTTCTTTACTTCCTGGCCATGATGTGAACAGTTTTCCTCCTTGGCAGGTCCTTCCACCACATCCTTCCTGCTTTGGTGGTAGTCAGATCTGAGTTGGATCCTCTAAAGTCTGTGAGTCAAATAAACCTCTTCTCCTTTAGTTTATGAGTGTCAGATATTGTGTCTCAACAATGTGGAAAGTGATAAGACATCATAATAATTTGATCACAGCGGTCACTTAGTGACTCTGTGTTGCAAAAAGTTTGTACTATGTCACTAGAAGCTAATGTTGTATTTCAGTGCATTACTTTCAACTCAGTCACAGCTAATAGGATAGCCTGTCTTTGTATGTTTTCTCTATGTGCTTTCAAGATGAACAATTAACATTTAAATGTTCATTTTGGTAACATTTGTTTAAAGACAAGGAAACATAAGATATTGGAACATACTTGTGACATGGTTTTTTGGTAATAGTTAAAAATTGAGATAGAAAACTGATACTTAGGACATCTATAGCCTGAATTTTATCTTTCTTCTCTTTCATTTGTGTGTTAAACATGTAGTTATTTAATATGCAATTATTTAGGTATTGAAAATCCCCATTCTGTTCTGTGTGCATTCAATTAAATATTTTGAGATGACAGATGTTTATTAAGCACCTTCCAGATCAAGAGAACTTTGCTAGAAGATAGATAGTAGTGCACAGAAGGATACACATTTGATAAACAAGTGTTAGTCCTTTCTATATTCAGATGCTGTTCTAGGTAGTGGCCACACAGCCTTGAGCAAACAAGCCAACGTTTTTATTTTCTTAGATCCAACTGTGCCTTAGTCCAGATTATGGTGATAAATGTCATAAAAGGGCAAACAAAGCACTCTGTAAATTTAGAAAGAGCAAAGAGCACATCCAACCAGGAAGCTGTCAAAGAAGAGATGGGTCTGAAAATAAAGACAGAAATCTATCAACTAAAGAAAAGACTTAAGGCTTCCTACACAGAGGAGGACTTTAAGGAGCTTGAAAGTTTGAACACTAAATCCTGTTAAATGGGTTGCAAGTCATCTACTAAAGAGCTGCATGTAAAGGTGTGGAGAGAAGGCCATAGAGCAGTTTCCCAATATCAGTGAGTTTCATATGCTAACCTTTATATTTCTTCATTTATAGTGGGCTGTCTTATACATTGTGGGATATCTGGTTTTTTAATTTATTTATAAGTAGATTTTTTGATGAATTAATTTTATTGGTACAACATATTCGACATAGGGAATTTGTACCTGTGTATATCTCTTGATGCTTCTTTTTTCCCATTGTCCTCCTCTCCCTCCAACCCCTCTTACCCTCCTTATTTACAGAAGCTTTGTTTCCTTTTTTCCTTTCTTTTTCTTTTTATTCTTTTCCCTTCCTTCTTTCCCCTTCCCTTTCCCTTGTTCCCCTTCCCATTTGAATATTTTCTTCCTAATTCACAATACCTATTATACACTTTGGTCCTCCACATTGTTTTTCACAGTGGTTGATCCAGTCTGCATTCCCACCAACAGTGGAAAAGGGTTCCTTTCTCCCTACAGCCCCTCCAGGTAACCGGTTAACCTCCAATTTCTATGCTATTTCTATGCTCCACTCTGCAGTGGCGTCAACAGCCATTCCATGTCTGTCTGTGGTTTTATTACATGTCTGATCTTGAACCTGGATAGGTACATAGGTCCAAATCTTGGACTTTAATAAGCTCCATATAAATCTTTCCTAAGGTTGTGGGCTAAACATGCCCTAGGAGATGGAAGGAAGATACAAGATGCCAGGATAGAAAGAAAATAACATCTGAAAGTTTTAGCAGGCAGAACTAGCTTTTAAAACTGTGTAGCTCCCTGCTTAGGTCTCTGGATTTAAAAACAACTTTGACTGTCTTATACATTTTGTGTTGCTTTGGTTTAACTCAGCTTATGTTGATTAAGTGCTTCCTAAATGACTGGAACTGGGCAATCAGCAGAAAACAAAAGCACATAAAGTTCTCATCAGGAAGCTTAGATGCTAGTGGGAGGAGAAGCTAAAGGAAAAAATTTTCTTTTCAGGTGGTGATAAGTAAAGATAAATTAGGATGCAGGGAGAAAAGGTGATGGGAAGGTTTTAATCTTTTAGTTAGGATGGTCATGGGAGACATTTTTTGAAAAGTGATATCTGAGTAGCTATCTGAAGGCAGAGAGAAGTGCAACAGCCACAGCAGACAATGCCTGGGTCAGATCCAGGGGACGAGTGATCCAGGTGTGTCTGCAGGGTGGCCTTGCTAGAGGCTTAGAATAACATCACCTGTAGGCTGCAGAACAACCCACATCACTGGCAGGCAAGAGAAGATGTCCAGCTAGTTTTCTGTATCTTTTTCCTTTTTCCATTACCCTCTCAAAAATGCGCAAATATATGGAATATTCTCTAGCCCCTTGGAAAAAGCTGGATTGTACTTTTGGTAGATTAACCAATTTGGAAAGAAGAATCCTACAAAATAAGAAGCTTTGTGTCTACGGGGATGGAGCAAGTACAAATGGAAGGGGTAACTGGAAGACATCTGAGACTCTACCAGTACCTCCAGGACATTATGAGGCTTTGGAGTGACCTCTTGGTCCAGAAGCCACAGAGAAGGTTGGCAATAAAGTTACACGTGACTTCATGGCCATGGTGTCTAATTTCCTTCTAAAGAGGAACCATGTCTTCACTTCCCGGCATCCCTTGCTGCATAGAGCACAGTACTAAGAAAGTCATCAGCATACTGTCTTTGTTTATGGAATGCATGTGTTGGATCCATGTCCAAAGACTGTGGAGTCTGGTGAAGTTGGGAAAATCCTGGGAGATGCAATTCCTAGAATTTGCTAATGAAAGTATGAGTTTGCCTCAAATTAGAAGGTACAAAACACCTTCTAATTTATATTGGAATGGGATGAACTTAACAATCATAAACTAATCGCTTGTCCCGAAGTAGTCAGGAAGAGGTTCTGTCCCTGAGGAGATTTATTGCCAGAGCTGTCAAAGGAGTCATCTCTTAGTAACAATGATTTTTGATGACTACATGCCTAAAATATCTATTTGTACACTTGTTGAAATTGAGAAACACATTAGAGAACATAATTTGTTCCTATGTTTGTGCAGCCTGTGAGATCTCACTGCTTAGTGGGCTATTCTAGCTGCCATTCTTTGGGAATATATATCTATATTTTACATTTACCTATTTTATTTGGAAGACTCAAGTGACTGAGATTCCACAAAGTCACTTGGGGGACATCTAAGGAAACACTAGCTCTCTGTTTTCTCCAATTCTTCCTGCTATTGATATTAACACCACCACCAGTTAGATTTTTTTTTATTGCTTGGAGTGATATTTTAGTTATTTACCTTCCAGATGTCTTTCTGAACATGCTGTACAATAGGAAAATTAATGGATTGCTTGTTTTGTTTTAAAGAACTAATGACTAAAATTCTGTTTATAAAAAAAGTAGTCTGGATACAGAAGATGCTATCATTCTGATGTCCTGCAAATAATAATATTGCACTTGTTTGCTGTTGTCCGAAATATTTTACTTGTTTTGTGACCTTGGGCCTCATACTTAACCTCTATGAACTTCATTTATATTGTGTGGAAAATGGAAAATAATAGCAAACAATTAGAGCAGAGGTTGGTCTTCAAATTGCCTGAGGATGAATAAATATATAGCTTCAACTCGTGCCAAGCACAAGTCAAGGTTCAACAAGCAAGAGATGGAATCATTAATTATGATAATAAATAGAGCTGGAAAGAAAAAGAAAAATATAGAAACTTTAAGATATGGGGTTCTAATTTCTCTGGACATGCTGCTTAACTTTGTGTAAATTTAAAGAGCTTCAAAGTAAACTAAGGTTTTCTGAAATAGCAATTGGTGTCCATGTGTTTGGACCAGTATAGGTTGAGTGGTTTAAACATTTTTTCCCTTAATATGCTACAATCTGATATCTTAGCTATACATTTGTTCTTTCATTCTTATTATCTCCAAGTGCATGTACTTTTAAAAAATAATCTTTATGAGAAGAGATGACATCTACATTTCATGATTAGATGGTTTTTAGATAATCTGAAAATTTGCTCCACTCTTAGATACTATGAGCTTCAGATCTTATGTTGGATGAAGATTGGCATGTCAACTGGTCATAGCAATTATTGTACTTATTTTATGAGTACTATATTTTATGCACACTGAGATGTATAGAAGTTTTAAATAATCTCTCACAGCACAAGTTCTCTCATAGCACATTTTAAAGTGATATGTGTACTCATTCATCTGACAATACTGTCACTTTCTTAAATACTATGTAGTATGGCTCACACTAGTTAAAATTGTAAAACAGTCAAAAATTCTCAAATAATATGATAGATTTTATTTCAAAATATTGATATAATGTTAAGTAATTGAATAATAGTGGTTCACACAAAGAGAAATGTTTAATATAGTATTAGGAGATATGATCATGAGGTTGGGTATTAGACAAGTCAAATAATGTCAAAGTTTCTCTTACATGCTATCTTTTATTATTTAAGACAACTACAATTTGACAGTTTCAGTTAAGAAAAGTAAGTAATTCAGTTTAGTGTTGTCATTTAATAAAAGTTATTCTAAGTTTGATCACATTAACATGTATATAACTTCTGTATTTGCTTAGGAAAGGGCCATGAGTGGAAGCATGTACATTTTGGCAATAATTTAGTATTACTTTTAGAGATTTTCTCCCATTGTTTAGTTCACTAGTATTAGTACCCAGCCTCATCACAAACGGTGTCCTTTATGGTTTGTTCTTTTTCATGTTATTGTCCTTTTTGTGTATAAGGCACACTGAAATTCTAAATCTTACTTCTGATAAATTTCTCCTGTCCTTGTCCTCATCCTTGGGCAATGATTTTTTTATTTTGTACCTGGACTTAATGCTTTGAATTGCCTCATTGTCTGTCTTATTGGTGTATCTCCAATATTATGATTACGGTACAATATAAAATGTTTTTTCACTTTTTCCAATTATAGATAAGCCCATGAATCTTGGATCTCATTGTGAAAACCAGAGCCATAATATCAGATTGGTGTTAAATCTAAAGGGCAATGTAGATTGTCATGGAAACTGAAGTTGCCTGGAAGGGAAGGTTGGGAGGAAAGTAACCCATGACCCCTTCTGAGGGAACTGGGATTGTTCTGTGTACTGGTGCCATGGTCCCAGGATGGGAAGAAGGCTCAGTCAGAGTGTTCCCTAGCATGGAATAAAAAGCAAAAAAAAAAAAAAAAAAAAAAAAAAAAAAAAAAAAAAAAAAAACCAAAAATGCTAACAGGCCAGGAACCACTGTGGTCTGTTAAACTACATGGGTTTTTTTTGGATGTATTAGTTCAGTTTTCTCATCACAAAATACCAGACATTTCAACTTACAGGAGAAGCATAATTTGGCTCTAAGTTTTAGTAGGTTTAGCCTATGGCTTACCAACTCCAGTGCAGAAATGATGTGGTGTTAGGACCTGGTGAAAGAAAGTTGCTCACATCATGGCAGTCAGGAATCAGAGGAAGAAGGGAAAAGACTCTTTCAGGTCATGTCACCAGTGACCTTCCTCTTCTGACCAGGCCCTTCCTCCTACTGTCACGTGGATTACCGAACTCATTAAATGAACCCATTGGTGAGTACAGTGCTCCATGATTCCCTCACCTTCCAAATACATGAAACTTTAGGGTGATGTTTTCTATATAAACAATTACAGTAGATCTCTTGTTCCACACCAGTCCCCAGACCATTGGACACAAGAAATTTTGTTGCTATGGAAAGTTTCAGGATAACATGAGTTTTTGGTGGAGTGGAGGGTGGAGATGTGAAGACTTCCTTGCCTTCCACCCAGCTGTGCTGCTAAAGATCTCCCCATCTGTTTTCTATTGCTGTAAATTCCTTTAACATATGTCTTTCATTGCACAATATGGGATGAAAGACTTAAACATGCAAATACAGTAAATGATGAGTACATTGTTGGATTTGGGAAGGGGGCTGGAAGGGTGACCTAAAAGATAGAGAAACAATGCCTGGACTTTTCAATTTTCCTTGCACTGGTGCTATTTTTATCTCAGCAAGAATGTCTGTGAAACAAAGTTTTTGTTTTTTGCAGAATTATTTTTCATATTTTGACCTCTAATCATAATTCATCATTGTTTATATTGATGCTCTTTTCCACATTGTGAGTTCTCTCATCCTGAGTGGATATGCCTGATGCTTTGGATTATCCGTGTTTTTCGAAAAGTCTTTGTGAGAAGATTTGTCTTGGGTAGGCAATAGTGGAATTCAATACAGAAGCTGAGGAAATCTAGTAAGGGAATGGCTTGGGTTATCATCTTGGAACTTGAGGCAAAAATACGGGAAAAGACTCATTTGTCCTGAGTTTGAAAACAAGTTGCATATGTTGGATTGAGTCTAGCATTTTTTTGTGGGTTTATGTATTAAATATATACCCATATGGCATCTGTAATATTCTAGAAAAGTATATTTAGTGCTGGAGTCACTGTGGACAACAAGAAAGGTATGATTCCAGCTTACTTAGAACCATAGTCTAGTGATTTAGACACACAGCAAGAGGAGTCTCTGAGGTCATCATATGTATCTTCTCATTTTAAAGATAAGGAAATAGAAGAAGCACTGAGAATTGAAGAAAAATTATTTATTGCAGTTGGCTTGTGGTTAGTCCCTCTCAGCCCATTCTTTGGGTCACCAGGCACTGTAGCCCTAGTCCCCTAACAAACTCCTGTTATGACCCAAAGAATCTCTGCCTGCCTTTTCTCAAGTGTCACAGGTCCCAGAAAGACTGAAACATTGAGGTGAGTCTTGTTCATCTCATGCTTAGAAATGATCAGGAAGCAGAGTGCTGCGGCATGGTTTGCTTTGGGCAAACCTTGTCTCCTCCTGCACCTCAATGCATTTCTGGGCTTGCCCAAGCAGAAAACTTTGGCTGATTACTAGGTTTTCATTAAATTGATAATTAAAAAGTGAGCGGGAAAGTTGCATGTTCCAATACCATCCAGAAGAGTCAGCACTTTCGTTGGATAATGAGTTCTTTATCCCTTAAGTTTGTTGCCTTGTTGAAGGGAACTTGTAGGTGCAGCACCATCTGAAATCAAAGAAAGAACATTCCCCAACTCTGGGTTCAATTACTGACTTACTTCTTGATTATCAAATTTCATTTTAGGACAATAAGAAAGTAGGTAATGGTTTTGAATTATCTACATCTGTCGCTGTTGCTGCTCTTTGTAAGACTTTTGCAGTCAACTTTGAACTTCCTTTCAATATTATGTTTTAGAGAGGTCCATCCATACTCTTGAAATTTTCCTGGAAAGTTTGTTGTTAAGAGAATATTGTGAGTTTTTAGACTTATTTCATCTGGCATTGAAAATACATTTTAATATAGAGGCTTTGAGGGCTGTTCGTACAGCTCTCACAAGCAAAGTTGCCAGAAAGAAATATTATTTTCATGTCTCTTGAAATATTTTATTGTTGGTGAGCTTCACCTGTGAGTAATGCCCCCTTCTATTAATGAGCCAAGGGCTGCTGCAATCTCTTAGCTGTGGCTGCCACTCCTTTCTAATTCAAGGAAGCATATGATCAGTTTCCCAAACCTGCTTGCCTTTGAACTCTTTTCTTCGGGAATTTCCTACTAATAATTCCTGAAACTACTGTCCTGTAGAATGTAACCTAGGAAATGGTGACAAATAAACATAAAACTGAGTGAATGTGACGATGTTGCAAGGCTAAACTTGCAACAGTTTAATTTATAAAAGCAAAGTGCACACTTCCCTAAATTCTGCGTTTTCATTGGCATAGGCCAGCATTAGAGCTGGAGCAGACATCAGAGTGAATGGAAGTGTAGTAAGGTCATCCTGGTTCTGGCTGGAGAAGGGGCTGAAGACAATGGGGAGCCCACTGAACCGAGAGTGGCATCCTTTCCAGAAGACTTGTCCGGGGAGGATGTACCTCAGAGCAGCAGAGCGCACCCGAGAGCAGCTCTGCGCTTTCATCAACACCTCATTTCCTGTCAGCATGGAGGGAAGAGGCAAGAGGATAGTCAGAAAGTTAGTCATACTGGGAAACTTATCTTTTATGGGCACCGGTTCCTCTCAGTAAGGGGCGGCAGGCATGTGTTCCAGCTCGGAGACTAAAGCCATTTCCCAGCACTATCACAGATTCTATTCGTGTGCTATTTCCAGCATGTCGTTGTCCTTTGGCTTGCGAAACGACTAAGAGGGCAACCACATTTGTATTCCCTGTGTATTTCCTCCAGACAGTCTTAGCTGATCATCTCTGAAGCAGTTAATGTCCATCTTTGCATGATCACATCATCAGCAAATGGCTCTTTCTCTCTTCAGAAACAAACCAGCCCCAGCTGATGCCAGCAACACACCCGTACCTTAAATTCAGTGATGTAGGGTCCTGGCTCCCAGGGAGGCCGCTGTTAACAAAGCAAAGTTTGCAGGTGTGACTATCTAGGGTGTTCTGGGGGGGGCAACTGGTGAAATTATGAATTATTCACCTCCCCACCCTCTAACAAGAACAGACTTAAGCTGACTCAGACTTAAGAAGTTGAATCGCTTTGAAGGCCACACTCTTCCCATTTTGGAGACCAGAAACT
>PVJX010022306.1:0-30718 GCA_004027295.1 Dolichotis patagonum
TGAAATTCTGCGCTCTTGTGCTATATACGTTTAATGCCGTACATCACTATGAATCATAGCCACAGGTATGATATACTTATAAACCAAATCACAGAGGCAGCCCAACTGTAGAAATAAGGAGCATCGAGGTATGATAGCCAGTGCCCTAACCGGCATTTAACAGTTACTTAACTAAGCTGAAACCATGAATCATGTTCCGCCCCACAGTGAAGATGGTGTCCCCGAAGAAACGGTTAGTATTGCACCATCGAAGAATGTATCATTGTGAGGTTTAGTATAAATAAGGCAGGGAAAACTCTTGCCTCGCTCCAGTAAACCACTTATTGTCTAAGCTGGGAGGTTAATTATGGCTTTCTCATCGGTCCCTGAAACTGCAAAAAACAAAAACAAATATTTTTCAGATAACCTATTTCAAGAGAAATCCTGAGAAATGTGAAAGAGAAGAATTAGGTCTTGGCAGAAAAATCTGAAAGGGAAGAGGAGCACAAGGAAAATATATATCAAGCCTTAGAACAAAGGAACTTTTATAATAGCTATTAAATGTGTCTGAAAATTCTTTTTTTATCGTTTCTCCTAAAGGTGAAATTTCATTCTCCTTTGCTTGACTGTGGTTGGACTCTGTGACTCATTTTCTAAAAGAGAGAACACTTGACTCCCAGTGCTAGGTCTCAAAAAACAC
The DNA here is from genome assembly GCA_004027295.1 of Dolichotis patagonum. Classification (NCBI taxonomy): domain Eukaryota; kingdom Metazoa; phylum Chordata; class Mammalia; order Rodentia; family Caviidae; genus Dolichotis; species Dolichotis patagonum. The sequence continues at coordinate 680 of PVJX010022306.1, forward strand.
TGAATTTTAGCTAAGATGATGGACTTCCTTCTCCTTTCCTTTGGATCCTTTCCTTAGTTAAGTGATCTACCATCTTGTGGAGTGAAAGAAGCCTTATAGAAAGACTCTTGAAACAAGAACTTATGACTTTTTATCAACAATTAAGTAAGCTTTCTTCGAAGTAGATCCTCCAGCTGTGGTCAAATCACATAACTTCAGCACTGAGCAATAACTTTATCATAACCTTACAAGAAGCTAGGAACTAAAACTACTCAGTTAACTCACTTTTGAATTTCTGACACATAGAACTGTGACATAAATTTTTGTTTTTGAAGCTATTAAACCATGGGGTAACTTATACATGGAAGTACATACTTTATATTGTTATATTTGAAGTAAAATGCAGTGCCATAGCAGTTATTTAAATAAATCTATTATTGGGGTATACAATATGAAGTTGCTGTCTGTGGACAATGTATTCAACTACTCCATGGATTCAATCAACTGTAAGAAGTATAACTATCTTGTTTCATTCTGAATTTGGACTGGCCTTGGACCCCCCCCGATGCATTTTTTAATACATTTGCTATTTTAGAAATCTGCTGTTATCCAAAATACATGAAAATATAGCTATTATTTTATGACACACTCCTGTGATATAAAAGAAACTATTTGTGTATTATCTCTTGGTTTAGAGATGTAAGAGAAAATCACTGTCAAATGATCATTCTCTCTTTCAAAAGATACTTGGGTTTTGGATTTGAAACAAATATTTGAGTAAATAAGAAAAATATTACAAAGGTCTTACACAATTCTAATTGGAAAACGCTATTTTCCTCTGAGCTTTAGAAGCACTAAGTGGATGGTTTAGTACATCATGCTTTATTTGTTTTAAAACACACACACGGGCACAATTGATACACATACACACATCATCATCATCTTCATCATCATCGTCATCATCACCATCATCATCCAGTATGTGTCATCTTGTGGAGTCAAAGAAGCCGTATAGAAAGACTCTTGGTCCAGTATGTATGTCATTCCCTCCAACTGCTCTTTTCACTCAATCCCATTGCAATCTTTCAACTGACCAATATAACACAAAATTAGCTTCTTGATAAATTACTTGCTCTTTTGACACAACTTTTGCCATTTCTACACATCTGTAAGATGCCGAGTGAGAATTTTGGGGAGTGTCCTAGTCTCCATGGACCTCTCATATGAGTGTTTGACTTAATGCAAAAGTTTACATGTAAACATTTTTGCAAATGACCACAGCAATTCATTAATACTTTCATTTTCATCTTTGAGACAGATTTTACCTGCAAAATCATTTTAAAAATTATGATAGAAGAATTAATGTGTGTTTTGCAAATGTACCAACTCCCTAAAATGAATATAACCTTTTTGTACTATAAACATGTACAAATTAAAATAAAAATTTAAAAAGTAAAGTGTAATCAAATATGAATTTTTAAACTATATTGCATCTGAATAACTGTTACAAGGTGTTTATTTTCTTAAAATTGATATGCCTAAGCTAACGTTTCAGACTTGCTAATGTGATTATCTTGTCATCTCAGGAGTCAACTGATGGTGTCACAAGCATGGTGTTTTCTTTTTCTTATGATTATATATATCAAAGTCTTAGTTAGCACCAGTAATTAATTGGAAACAACAAAGAACTCTCAGGAAAATCAGAGATGCAAATCATGTTCTACTAGGGCGTGAACTTGATTAATTTCCAAGCAAGAGCTTAAAATGTTAACTATGCCTTTCTTGGGTGATGATACTAGAGTTGGCCTCTATTTTCATTTCTCTACTTTGGTTTCCTAAAATTAAGAGTTAATAGTATTTTCTACTACATCAGTGTATAGTCATTAGTAATAATATTTGTGCTTAATAAAAAATGCATACACTATATCCCTTTCTAAGCACTGACTATATTGGTCACTCTAATACTTAAATACATGAAGTTGTCAACTGAATCAAAAGTAGAAATAGAAATGTTACTGATTCTTTCATTCTAGTTTTTTTTTTCCAGAAACTTCAGTCTTTCTCTGTGTCCTTTACAAAGAAGTATTTGAAACACCTATGTTAACCATAATGGGAAGATTATGGGATTCTTAAACTATTAAAAATGGTACAATTTAGACTTCATTTGAAATCAGAGTTGTGTACTGAAGGACAACAGATAGTCTAGTAATAATTCAAATTCAACAGGTTAATGCAATGAATATGTCTTTCTAAACCACTGGTGTGTAATTTGACAGCAGTATCAACAGTACACTGCACCAAGAATTAGAAAGCTACATTAAAGCTACTAATTTGCAGTGGCTTTTATGGAAGTATAATTTTCCATTTAAAATGTAGAATTCTCTATTCAAAAACAGTTGAATAATTATGAAAATGTAAGTAATTCTTTCAAAAAGTAATTATAATGAGGGAGACAGCCTTCCCTTCAGTGTTTTATGCATGCTTTGGGCTCCATAAGCAAACTAATTAAAATGTTGCAAGACACTGTGAAATGCTAGCATTTTAGATGGAAAACAGTTGTACTCCTGGCAAAGACTGTCTCATGTTGCTAAGGAATTTTCAATGTAGTTATAATAAACTATTCAGCCAAGCAGACCCAAAAACAAGAGCCAAAATCATGCTCTCAGCTTTGAGATCTGGAACCACATGCCACTACAAAGCTGTGAATTTTCTAAGTACAAAATGAGACCCAAAACACATTTGTTTTGTTAGCAAACATTTGAGACCTGTGTGTGTGTGTATGTGTGTGTGAGAGAGAGAGATAAAACTATAGTAATCACACATCTAAATAAGAAAAATAATTTCTTATTATCAATCTTACTGTTTTATGCTGATTGTGTTGTAATCTTATTGTTTCACATTGATTGTTTTCCATGATTTGTAGTTGGCCAAATGGCTGGGGAAATAATATTTCCATCACAAACAGAAATGTGCTAGTACAGCAGCTAATAAAATGAACAGTATAATGATGCAGTCTCACTACTTGGCACTTATCCTGAGAGCCCAAGAAGTAAGAAGCACCTAAAGAATGTTTATTAGGAAACCTGCATGCAAAATATTGTATTTAGAATGTAGAATGTCTATCCTCACTAGTTAGTCCAGCCATGCTTTGGGCAAGATTTATTGAGTGTCAGGTTTATTAATCCAGTGGTAAGGAGTGGACTTCCAATGCTACGTAAGTCAGTTATAGTGCCTGCTTGCATGAATTTTATAGTCCAGTTTCATTAAATGGTGAATCATGAACTCTGGGGCCAAGATAACAATGTGTAAACACTGGCCTATCTACTATTTGTCTATTTTGAACAAGATAAATCTTCTCTCCAGTATGTTCACTGTGGAATAACAATCCTATTTCATGTAGTTTCTGTGAGAGGTAAATGAATTCATGTATTCAATATATGACACAACATATTATAATACAATGTAATATAATAAATAATTTTCAACACTCAGTATTTATATAGGTTATTTGCCATTAATTTAGCTCTATTGTAATGCAGTAGTGCTACAAATATTTCCTAATTCATAACATCATATATAATTTTTTCCAGTGCTGGATACTGAACTGAGGACCTTTGAATTGAACTACATCTCAGTCCTTTCTTATTTTTTTACTTTTTTTTTTTTTTTAATTTTCAGGCAGGCTCTCACTAAGTTGTTAGGTTCCCTGGCTGGACTCAATCTTGTGGTCCTTCTGTCTCAGCCTCTCAGAATTCTAGGATTATCGGTATGTAAATCCACTGCATGCTTTGTATGTCATCCCAACTGACCCTTGCAGCAAAACCAATTATTTTATCCAGTTAATAAGAAGCTATTAATCAGACAATTTAAGCATCTTTTTTCCTGGATTTATGGATAGTGATGAAAATCCAGCAATAACAATGGACTTGCTATGGCTAAATTTCACAGTATTCTATTTCACTATTAGCCATGTAACATTTTGAACATAATCTCAAGTCAGTAAATGTCCTTAACAAATATGTCTTCTGATGGTTATAAAGTGTTGCAGTCCATGGCTATACCTATACCATAATTATTCTTTCTGTCTTGTTGAATATTTATTTTGTTTCTAGTCCCTTCTAGTCCCTTATCTGCAATAAAATCTTCCTGTATAAATCTTAGTATGCATAGTTGGTTAGTTTCTTAATCTAAATTATAAAAAGGGGAGTCACTAGCTCAAAGGATTTGAACATTTGTAAACCCATTACTGCAATTTGCCAAATCATCCATCAGAAATGCTTTAGCAATTTTCTCTCCCTTCAGTAATTTTTGAGGCTCCTCATTTCACTGCTTCTTTGTCAATAAGAATATTACTAATATGTATTTCTAAAAGTTTCAAGTCAATGACATAAGTTAAAAAAAATTATCCTACTGAAGGAAGGGCAAAATGGTAGAGTACTGAGTGACAGCAATTCAGCTTCTCCAGGACAAGTCCGGGAAACAAGAGCTTGGAGAGGAACTGAAGTGAGAGGATACATGGGAGCCAGGAGCGAATCTTCAGAGAAGAAAGTAGGATGCAGTGACTGAGTAAATTACAGCCCTAGTCCTCAACTGCCAGCTGCCAGCGAAAAGGCAAAGTGAAACTAACAATTTCTTTGCTCACAGAGAAACAGAGAGCTGCCCAGAACCACGAGAATCTTAGGGAGTTGGAGACAACAGGAAGGACGTGAGACACTGCTTTCCGAGAGGCTTTCAGAATTAACAGCTGGCCACTGACTTGGTACAAGCACCTGAGGACACGGTCATGTGCAGCAGAAGTGGCATGAGGAACCACTCACTGTAGGAAGGGGCTTGATGTTTGAGTCTGAATCACAGAGTAGCTCCTTGGCTGTGTCACAGGGTTAGGTTCCCAGAGTGGCTGAGGGAAGGACCATCATGGGAGACTGGGCCATTGGAGAGCAGACTGGGAGAGTCCTGCTGAAAGCCGGGCACTGATGATCTCAGGCTTAGTTCTTGTGATCAAAAGCTTGTTTCAGCCTGAGTGACACAGGACTGGAAGCGCGTATCGGTGCTGTGTTTCCATTGCTAAAGGGAAAGCCAAAACAGGGTTTCGGGGTATGTTATTTCTCAACCAGCCCTGATAGAAACTGCTGTAAGCGACTGCTATAGTTGAATTGAGCATCATAACAGTCCTGACTGAGTGGACAGTTTAGTACTAGTAAACTCATCTGCCTAATCGACAGTTCCATCCAGGGAGACAGGCAGAAAGAGTTCTTAACCACTGATCTTGTACTAGATCAAACTCTGACAGAAAGCCTGCACCTTGGCAAAGAGAGGTCCTCAGTCTGAGTGAAGTTTGGGTTGCAATGGAGGGATCAGAGGCATTAATAGGGGTTGAGCACTCAGATTCTCTAGCAAAGAAGCTATTTGGGAATCATATATGCAATGTCTCGTTGTAATATCTAATCCGTGTTCCAAGCAGGCATCTCATTGGTTGAAGTTTTTTGAGTAATGAGGGGTTATGTTAGTTAGGCTAGAAGATCGATCTAAGGCTAATCAAAGTTACAAAAAAAAATCTAGAAAATAGCACAGATAGATTCACTAACATGCTTATAGAAATTATGAATGAAAACTTTGCAAATGTAAGAATATATTTTAAAATACAAGTATGTGACGTTTATAGAACACCAAACAATTATGATAAGAAAGTTCACCAAGGAATCATTATATTCATAGCTATTCAGTGAAAACAAAACAAAACAAAACAGAATTTTAGAGGCAGCCAGAGGAAACAAACAAAATCACATGAAAAGGTAAACCAATGAGAATCACAACAGATTTCTCAGCAAAAATCCTGAAAACCGGAAGCACTTCAAGTAAAATATTTCAAGACCTAAGAACAAATATCTTCCAATTGAGATTAACTTACCCAGAAAAGCTATCCTTCAAAATACATGGAAAAATAAGGGATTTTCATGAAAAGTACTAACTCAGAAGAGGTATGAGTGTTAAATCAGCTTTAGAGAAAATATTCAAGAATATTCTCAACAAAAATACCAGACTGGACACAGCTAAAAACACAGAGGAAACTAGTGACATCTAATGGATAAACAGCAGCAAAAAATACTGAAAAGTAAAACAAACTATATATCAACAGATAAAGAAGACAATGATAATAAATGGCAAACATATTTCAGTAATATCTCTCAATGTTAATGGTCTCAACTTTACAATCAAAAGACAGAGACTAGCAGATTGGATTAAAAACCAGAATCTGATAACTTGTTGCATTCAAGAACCTCGTCTAATCCAAAACTATATTTATAGATTAAAAATTAAAGGATAGAAAACAATATTCCTTGCACTAGAACTCCAAAAACAAGCAGGGTAATATCACACATAGAAAACTTCAAGTTAAAACAGATTAGGAGACACAGAGAGGTCACTACATACCAGTTAAAGGAACAATCCAACCAGAAGAGATAAGATTGATAAACATATATGCACCATTACTGGAGCACCTATCTTCATAAAAAAAAAAAAAAAAAACGCTGCTATAATTAAGAGATCAAATAAACACTAACACAATCATAGTAGGGGGTTTTAATGCTGCACTTTCACAAAAAGACAAATCAATTAGGCAAAAAAACCAATAAAGGAATTTCAAAGCTGAACTACACACTGGAACATGTGGACTTCACAGACGTACACAGAGTATTATGCTCCTCTACAACAGAGTCCATGTTCTTTTCAGCAACACATTGTACTTTATTTGAAAAAGACCATATGCTAACCCAGAAGGCCACAAGTAAATGAAAAAGAGCTGAAATCACCACCTGCATACTATGGAACCACTGTGCAATGAAAATATAGATCAATGAGAGAAGAAATTTCAGAAAACGCCACACCTCCTGGAAAATTCACAACACTCTCCTAAACAAACAATGAATCACAGCAGAAATCAAAAAATAAATTAAAACATTTCTGGAAGTTAATGACAGTGATTGTACAACTCCACAAAGTCTCTGGGACACTATGAAAGTAGTCCTAAGAAGAAAGTTCAGTACAATCAATACCCTTATTAGGAAGACAAAGCAAGTGCATATAAATGACCTTAAGATATATTTTAAGATACCAGTAAAACAACAACTCACCAGTCCCAAACCAAAATTAAGGAGGAAAATTACAAAGATGAGTACAGAAGTCAGTAAAATTGAGACTAAAATCCTGTAATGGTTGATACATTGTGTAAACTTGAGAACTTCAGAAGTTTAAGCCACTCCGCAGGGAGCCAGGGTTCTTACTTTGTAAACAATCTCACTTTATGCAAAAGGAGAGCACTGAGATATGTGGGCAGATGGTGTGCATAAAATGTAAGGGAGAAAAAGGGTCTTGCTCATCCTTATTTTGCTCTTGCTACTTTTCCTCTCTTTTGCCACCTTGATCTGCTGTCCTCCCATGCCACCCTGCCTTGGAGCCAGCTGATGGCGGATGGACGCCTCCACAAATTGTGTGCAAAACAAGTTTCCTCCCCTAACTTTGAGCGTTGACTATTTTGCTTAGCAATGAGAGAAATGTAACTAAGACAAGAGCTAAAAAAAATTAATGAATTGAAGAGCTGGTTCATTGAATGAGTAAATAAAATAGATAAACCTTTAGACAGACTTAACAAGACAGACAAAAAACTTCACATTGGTTCAATTAGAAATGAAATAGTTGAAATTGCAACAATAGTTGCAATTGCAATGTTGATAACCAGGAGATAGAAACTACTTCAAAAAATTATATTACAACAAAGTAGCAAAATATGAGGAAACGGACAGAGTTCTAGACACATACAAACTACAAAAACTAACCCAAGAAGACATCAATATGCTCAATAACTCAGTAACAAGCAATGAAATTGATTCAGTATTCAATAAACCTGAATTCTACAAAACATTTAATGATGTTATGTTATCAGTACTCAACCTTTTCAAAGAAATTGAAAAGAATAAAGTGACTTATCAAAGCTGGTATCACCCTTGTCCAAAAACTGGATAAAAATTCAGTGAAAAATGAGGGCTAGAGGCTAACCTCTTTAGTTAACATAGACACAAAAATCCACAACAAGATATTAGCAAATAGAATGGAGCATATTATCAAAAGGATGACACATCATTATCAAGTAGATTTTATCCCAGAGATGTAAGGAGGGTTCAATATACAAAAGTCAATAAATGTAATAAATCACATAAACAGGATCAAGGTCAAAAGTCACATGATCATATCTATAGATGCAGACATGACTTTACACAAAATTAAATACCTCATCATGATAAAAACCCTGAAGAAAACAGGCACAGAAGGACCATATCCAAATATGATAAAAGCTGTTTATTACACACCAAGAGCTAGCATTATGTTAAGTGGGGAAAAATTAAAAGCATTACTTCCCAAATCAGGAATAAGACAAGGATGTTCACCAGCAGTTCTTTTATTCAACATAGTGTTTGAAACATTAGTCATGGCAAATATGCAAGACAAAGAAAAAAAAGTGATACACATAGGAAAGGAGGAACTCGAATTATCATTATTTGCAGAAGACATGATACTCTACATAGAAGACCAAAATCTCTTAGAATTAATAACCAGTTTCACCAAAGTAGCAGAATATAAGTTAAACCATAAAAATTACTGGAATTTGTGTATATCAACAATGAATGAGATGAGAAAGAAATGATGGAAACAATCCCAATCACAGTAGCTTGAACAACAATGAAATATCTAGGAGTTAACCTAACAAAGGCAATGAAAGACCACTACAAAAAACAAAAAGAGAAACAAAAAAAACCCTACAGTACTCTGAAGGAGACTGAAAAGGATTTCAAAAAATGGAAAAGTACCCTGGCTCCTGGATAAGTAGAATCAATCTGATCAAAATGATCATTCCAAGACTGCTACACAGATTCTATGCAGTATCAGTCAAAATACAACCAGCATACCTTAGATCTAGAGAAAATAGTCCAAAAATTCACATGGAAACAAAGGAGACTCAGAATTAAAAAAGTAATTTTTGCAACAAGAAGAAAGCAACATTGCAATACCAGGCTTTAAACTATACTGCAAAGTAATAGTGATAAAAATGGCATGGTATTGGAATGAAAACACGCATGTGAGCAATGATACAGAAACCTCTCCAGTCTTATTCAACTACCTTTGACAAAGGGGCCAAAAGCATATATTGGAAGAAAGATAGCTTATTCAACAAATGGTGTAAGCCATAGTGTTTATTTACTTTAGAAGAACAAAAGTGAACGATTATTTCTCACAATATATAAAAATCAAAGATTTAAACTTTAAAACAGAAAAAATTAAACTTTCCGGAAGAAAAAATAGGTAAAATATTTGAAGCCATGGGTGTAACAAAGGTCTTTCTAAACAGAACCTCAATTGCACAGGAATACATGGGATTATATAAAACTGCAAAAAGCTTCTGTATAGGAAGATAGTAGAGTGAAGAGACAACATATAGAATGGGGAAAATTTTGTCATGTACTCCACAGATGACTAATATTTAGAATATACAAAGAGCTCAAAGAAATTCAATCACCTAAAATTAAAGACACAGTCAAGAAGTGGGCAAGATAAATGCACAGACACTTCACAGAGGCAGAAATACAAGTAGTCAACAAATATATGAAAAAATTTTCAACATCTCTGGCCATTAGAGAAATGGAAATGAAAGCAATGCTAGGATTCCATCTTGCTCTGAAAAGAAGGGCAATCTTTAGGAAATTAAACAATGTCAAATTCTGGCCTGGCTGTGTTGAAAATGGAATCCTCTTTTGTTGGTGGGAATGCAAACCAATAAAACACTATGAAAGTCATTATGGAGATTTCTCAATGAATTTAAATTAGAAATTCCATATGATCTACTTATCCCCTTTCTAGGGACAGTATCCTCCACAAACAGCTGAAGTCATTATATTACAACTATACATGCATGACCGTGTTCATGATAGCACAGTTCAGAGTAACTAATTCCTAGGTGTGGCCAGTATACCATCTATAGACAACTGGATACAGAAAATGCGGTATCTATATATAATTGAATACCACTGGGCTATAAAGTATGACAAATTTTAAATGTTTGTAGGAAAGTGGATGCACCTGTAAAATGATTGAAATAAAACAGACTGAGTGAAATAAGCCGGGCACCATATGGTGTCTCTCATTTGAGTGTGGCAATGTACAAACAAAGAAGATGACAAAGGATGGATAGAAAGAGCAAGGAACAATGGCAAAGTATGAGGAGGAGGGGAAAGGAAAATGAGAGGAATAAAGGCATGCTATGTACAGGATCCTAATAACCCCAATCAGTGTCAACTCTATATGCTACAACATGAGCAGAGACAAATAATATCATTAAGTTTGAAAAAGGGAATGGGGAACTGGGGGAGGGAGGTTGGAGAAGGAAAGGGATTAAAAAGAAGAAACAAGTTGTGATATGTACATGTCATCACAGCCCAGGATGATTGTAAACTATACGAATGGCAAACATATACTAATACAATAAAATAATTATTAATAATATTCCATTTATTTAATTTGTATTTTTTATTTCCAATGAAGTACTATGGGAATAAAATATCACTTGCTGGAAACAACATATGTAGAAAATATTTTAACATTTACTTCTATCTATGTCCCACAATCTACTCTTGGAATTAAAACCTTGCTTTTCCCTTAACAGAATTTTGTTGTTATAATATTTGAAAAATTTCCCCAACTTGTCTAGAAAGAGTTTATTGTCTTCTTTGATTTTTACCATTAATTATAATTTATTTATTATGGAGAAACTATTGTTAGCCTTTCCCTGATTTCTTCTATACTTGTGGGTCCTACAGAATAATTTCATGAGTTTTTACATTCCCAAGATTCAACATGTAATAAAAGCCTCACTTTTATTGAAAAAGCCAACACTTTTAAGTAGTATTTTCCACAAATTTTGTATTTTAATTAATTTTTCATTGTTTTATTAACTGTTAACATTAATTTATCATTCATCAGCAATGTGCTTAATGCAGTGGAATTCCACCACAAAGTTAAAATCTAGTTTTGTTGATAATTGGGATGTGTCGGGTCTCTCAAAACAAAATCAGTGCTTCCAAAGGGACACTGACAGCTCATCATACAAACACGTTCAGTGTTTTTCCAAGGTTATCCTGTAGTTGAGTAATAACTAACAATGCTTCCTTTGAGATAATTTCTACATTCTACCAATATCAAACCAGGCACTCAGCATATCTCTTCAACAAAGTTACCCAATAGCAATGTGGCTGAGACCTAGATCCTCTGTGTCACCCAAGTATGCAATCTGGAATTGGTCGATACTTTCCCACATTCTGCTAGGACTCATTCGGGAACAGGTCACACCTATAAAACATCCATCCAGCATCCTCTCACTGAGACCCGCCCAAGGTATCTTCTTGGAGATTGGTCTCGCTTGCTGCAGCACGCTAAGTAGACCCAACTTTGACAAGGGAGCTACTTATCATCTGCTTGGATTGGTTGGATCATTAACTATACAAACACTTACGAAATATTTTTACTTGAATGGTATTCCCCAACAGATTAAATCCATGACAAAGGAAGCATGGCAAATCAAGATAACTCCTAAATTTTAAGCCTGGAAACAGTGTCATGTAATCATTAACTCAGATAGGAAATGGAGAAGCAGAAGCAAATACTTGTACGATTATTTTGTTTGTATGCATCTAAAGCTTTCTTTTTACAAGTCATTTGAAATGCAGTACTCTAATTGTTGATTTAAAAAAAAAACTAGATTGAAATCAAGAATTTTGAAATCCTATTAGCACTCTCTGTTCTTAGATCACTATGTTCCAGGTTCTTGATAAGGCACTGATAGAACAACACTTATATTTTAATACATATTATATATAGTGCATATAATTTAATCATTAAAGTATTCATGTTATTAAATATTACATTGCCATTTAATAAATAAGAAAACTCAAGGTCAGAAATATTAGTTAATACGCTCAATGTCAAGAGTAAAATGAAGAACCCCATGTGAAAGGGGCATAGGTTCAATTCTGCCTTCCAATACAATGAACTTGAAAATTTTAATCAAGATATTGAATGAAAACAGGAGATCTGATACTGTTGATGATCTGATTTTTTTCTCTTAAGGAGCTGAATTTAAAAGTTGTTTAAATCAAACTAGCATATCAAATATTCTGTCATATTACATTGTATTAAATCATGCCCACATTATCTTCAGATAAGACAGAGGAAACCTCATTTTGTTTTAAATATCCTTTCAAATAGAATCAACAATAGATAAGCCATCAAGGTAACTTACAAAAATAGTTGTCAGTAAAAACCTTAGAAAATATCTTTGCTAAGTGACGTTTGAATGTAGTGTGATGTCCTTGGCTTTTTATTGATAAAAACAACAACAGAACCTCCAGGGAAATGCTGCAGCTCAGGGAACGTGACTGATGGGCTGGGCTCGGTGTCTACACTGCTAGCTTGAAGTGAGTACATTTGGTAGCAGCAGACAGGATTTAGGAGGTGCAGTAAGGGCTTTTAAAAGTGCTACATCCAGAGAACCAAGTAAATATCACAATTTAATGTCCATAATCTGGGAACAGAACTCCACATTGTTCTTTTTAAGGGGCTTATAGTGCAAAAAAATTTTCTGCTGTAGTAGAATTTTAAAAAGTAATAAAAGAATTTATCCATGTGTACATGTGTGAGATTGTGCAATGGATTTTTTTTACTTTTTTTTAAGCCTATGAACTTGTAAGAATGATGGATTTAAATACCTAAAATATAAGTATTAAAATACAAAAAAAATACAAAGCAAACTGACGTTAAAATGTTACCAAAAGCATAATATTATTTTTCTTTTTTTTCTGTCTGCCAATTGTCATCACCTTGTCCATCGCTGTGTACCTTTTCAATGCCCTCATGCTGCTCCATTTCCCTCTGTCTTCCTCCTCCTATTTCCTCTCTGCTTCACAAGGTTTCTTTTGTAAAGATAGCTTCATTTAAAGAAAAGTTTTCTGGATTAACCAATTCAGTTTCAAAAAATGTTACTGCTTTTAAAATGCTATCAAAGCATGAGCATCAAAAATAATTGGCTTAATATTTCAATAAATCAAAATGTATTTATGGTTTGACAAGAAATTCTTGTATTATTATCAATGGAAAGCAATAGGGTCAGAATGTGGTCTTGTTATTTACTTACAGAAGTAATGAGAGCAGCAATTTTCTCAATCTGAAGTGCATACAGACCAGCTAGTTTTTCTTACTCTTATGTGGAATAAACATCTTTAGAGTAAGAGTAAAGTAGCATTTAATGTTTTTAGGGGAGTGTCTATCATTAGAAAATTAGATTAAGGCCAAAATGAATACTTTTGAATGATATGTAAATAAAAATTTTACATAAAATAAAGTCTTAACAAATTGGTAGGAGTACAAGTCTGTGCTTTTATAAACTGAAAACAACATTGGGAAACAAATGCAGCACCACAAGCACACACTTATGAGCCTAATTGCTTAGTCCTTAAAAATAAGACATTATAGTCATAAAATATGAGTTCAGCAATTGTAATTCAACACTTTCCCCTCATATCCACTTAAGGAATTGTCTCTAAAACCCCTCTGAAAATTAAACATGAAGAACAGGCTCAACAGTCAGTTTTTAGAACATTAAGTCTAAGATACTAAGTGCCACTATTTTACTGAAATTTGCTATGCTTTCATTCCAGTAAACATTCGTAGAATTGAATAGGCTTTAGAATATTTAACAGCAGCAGAAGATACACACTAAAGGCCATTATTTTGTGGTTGGTCTCCATCTCTTAAGAGTGACTATTCACAGATGCTTAGTTTTGAAAGTTGTTTAAAATTTCCTACCTTGAAATTGCCTTTTTGAGCTTTGACTGTAAATGTAACAGGAAAGAACAGCAGTGTTTATGTATTTAAACACAACCTGAGGGACTCCTTCTGGTTGCAATTCCACATGATGGTCTGAGTTTAGAGAATTCTTCAATCTCTGGAATTTATTATTTTATGAACAAGGAAAAAATAAACAGTTATTAAACAATTCAGGTGATGCTTAACATATCTCAAAGGACAAGGGAAGAAAAAAACTTTACTAGCTAGAGCAGCTGTGCTAACTTGGAATGTCTGTCCTTAATGTCAACTACAAAAGAGTTAATGGCAGAATGCATTTGAGGCTTTGTGGATCAAGTGATAATCTAGGCTGGTGTTTCTGTAAGCATTTTACTGTCTCATATGTATAACTAAGAAGACAGATATTTTTAGAGATGATTTTTGAAGTGGTCTTTTATGATTCTAAACAAAGCACTTTGGATAATTATACAGGCACCTTTTTGACTATATTAACAAATTAAGAATAGGGAAGGACAGAAAGAAAAAAACATTGAAGTCACAGATAGAAAATGGAAATCACTGTGTGAGTAAGAATTAAAAAGATTTGTTGAAAACTTTCCTTTATAAGGAGAAAATGTTGAATAATATATAATAACCATTCCCTAAAGTATATAAATGAGCTTGAAAAAATACCAAAATAAAGAAAGAAATTAAACAGGAAAATAGAAAGGTGCATAGAGACTGAAGTAAAACTAACAGATGGCCAGAAAACAAGATGGGATTTTAAATGTCATTCAAGATTGATGGCAAGGCTTTGGGGCTTGTAAGATGTGGAAGTAGTATTGTCACCAATTTGACATAGAGTTTGGTTCCAATTTGGATTTTTATAATCCTCAATATGAATATTTTTTGTAAATGTAAACTATTTATATGATTGAAAGAGAGCGAACTATACCAAAAGGTATAGTCAGAGAAATTCCAACTTTATTCTTGTCCCTTTTACAGTTTAAACTCACTTCTATTGGTAACCACAAAGATTAGTTTTTCTTTTGTCTTTCTCTTATTTCCATTTGTAAAAATAAGCAATGCTCTCCTCCATTTTGCATTTAATTATTTAATTAACTCATTAATATATTCTGAAAGTCAATCCATAGAAGTTCACAAGCATCCTGTCCATTCTTTTAAACATATGGACAATTGTCTTTTGGGGGTTTTTTTGGTCTTCCCTAGTTTATTCAAATCAGGCTTTTATGAATATTTACTCAGGTAATTTTAAAATTTTTGCTATTAGAAATAACTGCATAAACAACCTTGAGTATAAATTGTGTGGTATTTGTGGAGGTATATCCTCAGGGTATAGAATATAAATGGCATTTATTGCTAGCTCAGGGAGAAACCTTACATTGTTCTGGAAAATATTGCCAAATATCTACCTAGAGGAGTGTGCATTCCTACCAGCAATATGTAGCAATTTTGTTGATAGAGCACTGTGATGCTTTTCATTTTTGTCAGTCTGATGGGTAAGAAATATTTCCATGGAGTTTTAATTTAAAACAATGTTTAAGAACTATTTGTATAGGGTTTATCTAAATTGCCTCTCTACTCTCTGTCTGTCTCTCTGTATACATATGATGTGATCAAAATATGGTGAATACATTTTTAAAATTTATTACCAAAAAGACACATTACTATTAATTCCCCTCAAAATACTCCCCCATCCCCTGCTCGTACCATACTGATGCCCTCATTCTAGTCACTTTCTGAAGCAGTTCTAAGTCCTCTGTCGTGTCTTTACTTGAACTCTTGTGGCAGCTTCAAAATCCAGAATTGATTCAAAATTCATCTTTTGTGTTTTTTTTTTCTTTCAGGCAGACCCAGATGCTGCACAGTGAAAGAGGACACATTCTAATGTTTTTATGAACCTGTGTTTACCTTGGTTGGCAGTTGCTAGCAGCGTTCACCACACTTTTTAATCCCACTGCATAAAGATAATCATGAAAGAGGAGCTCCAGAACTGCTTCAGAAAGTGTCAGGAATGATTGTGTAAGTATGTTCACAGAGAGAATATTTTGAGGGGGCATTGATAGCAGTGTGTATTTCACTGTAATAATTTTTTAAACTCTAAACATGCACCATATATATTTGCATTGATCTCCCTTTGTTTACCATTTACATTTTAATTTGTTTATGGAGTTTTTTGTCAGGCAAATTATTTTTAAAGTAAATTTTGTATAGCTAAATTTATCCATCTTTTTCTTTATTGCTGATTAATTTCAAGTCTTGTGTAGGGTTTTTTTTCCATATCTTGTTTATAAGTGAGCAGGGCTAACGTAATTCCTGCTCTAGTCCATTTGAACTCTTTATTTTCCCCCATTTTATTTTTCTAGCATCAAATGCATTTATTTGACTTATAAGACCTCATGAAGATAGCTATTACATATGCAGTTTAAAAACCAGACTGATAGACAAAAGGACATATAAAACATGGAAGACAATTGTACCAAGTCAATGCATACTTTTAAATACATTGTCAATGTTGGGTTACAATAATTTTTTCTCTCTTGTGCACATCCATTTTCCTACAAATGGCTCAAGTTTATTCTTCTTTAAGGCAGAATAGCACCCCATTGGGTATAAATGTGACATTTTTTATCTAATCACCTGTTGATGGACATACAGGCTATTTCCAAGATTTAGCTATTACAGATTGTTCTGCTGTAAACACGAGTATAACATAAGTATAAACATGAGTTTAACTCTTTTGAGAAGCAACCTAAAAGGGAAAAGTTTGAGTCAAATGGAATTTCTATTTTAAGATTTTCAAGACTCCCCATATTGATTTCCATAGTGTTTGTAGTTTACAGTTCCATCAACAGTGAAGGAAGGTGTTTCTCCCTATAACCTCTCTAGCATTCATCATTGGCTGAATTTTTGATGGTAGCCATTATTTCTGACATGAGATGGAATCTGGGTGTTTTAATATGCATTTCTCAAATGGCCAGCAATGTAGACAATTTTTTCATGTGTTTATTATTCACATTTCTTCCTTGGAGAAGCATCTATTCATTTCAGATTTCCATATTCAGACTGGGTCTTTAAATTTGGGGGCTCTAATTGTTTTATTTCTCCATGAACTCTAGATATTAGTCCTTTGTGTGGGAATAGAGGGCAAACATTTTTCCATTCTGTATAATATGCCTCCACTGTGTTGGTGGTTTTCCTTGTTGTGTAGAAGCTCTTTAACTGAATGTGATCCCATTTGCTGATTCCTGGTATAATTTCTTGTGCAACCGGACTTTTATTCAAAAACTTTTGCCCTACACCTATGTCTTCAAGAGTTTTATCTATTTTTGTCTTTCAGCAAATTAAGTATTTCTGTTCTAATGTTTGTATCTTTGATCCATTTTGATTTTAGTCCAAGGTGAGAGATATGGGTCTAGGATCTACCTTCAGCAGGTAGAAAGGCCGTTTTCCCATTTCATTCATTAAAGAGGCCATCTTTTCTTTAGCAAAGGGACTCAGCCCGTGTGTCAACGATAACATAGCTCAGTGTCCCTGGGTCATTCTTGTATCTTCTGTTCTGCTTCACTAATCTACGGGTTGTTTTATTTTTCTAATACCATGCAATTTTTTAATTGCTGTAGCTTTGTAGTATAACTTAAGTTCCAGAATTATGATACCGCCACCTGCCTTGCCTGTGTTGCCCAGAATTGCTTTTTCTATTATAGGTATCTTCTAGTTCCACATGAATGTTAGGGTTGCTTTCTCCAGTTCTGTAAGGAATATCATTGGTATTTTGATTGGGATTGCATTAAATCTGTATAACAGTTTTGGAAGTATGGCTATTTTGACTGTATTGGTTTTCTTCATCCAAGAACAGGGAACATTTTTCATTTTCTGATGTCCTCTTTAATCTCCTTTTTCTGATTACTATAGTTTTCACTGTAGAGGTCTTTGTTTCTCAGTTAAAATTTGTATCTCTTATACCTCTGGATTTTATTCAGTTGTTTGATGAGAAGTAGGATACAGGTAAAGTTTTTAATGATTATTTAGTTAGCCCATAATTATTTTTAAAAATCTTACAATTATTTATTTATTGAGATGGTGTTAAGACTGAAGTACCTCATAAAAATCAAACCTCCGGGGCTGGGGATTTAGCTCAGTGGCACAAGCACCTGCCTCGCAAGTGTGAGGTCATGAGTTTGATCCCCAGTACCAAAAAAAAAAAAAAAAAATCAAACCTCTGAAGTGCTACTTCCTTAAAACAAAACAGACTGCAACACTTGGATGCAAAAGCGTATGATAATGAAACTTGTTTTATTGGTTTGGACTTGGGGAAAGTACTTCTAAGCAACATTCAACAGGCACACAAGACCATTTTGACCAGATTATATTTTTCTAGGAACAGTGCAAACAAGTTGATAAATAATAACAAAACATAACTGAAAATAACATATGTGTGTGAAGTTTAACATAACTAAAATTGAGAAGTGCTTAAAACCAAGTATTTTGTAGACTGCAAGTCAATATAAGTCTAATTATCTAAATAAATGTGCATAAAAATTATAAAATTAAAAGCTTATATTAAAAACAAAGAAAGTCTGAAAATTACTGCGGTATGTCTAGCACAAGAAGACAGATTAAAGCCTTAGAGTAGATTAAATTAAATTGGAATGAAAGAAACAAAAAACAAAACAAGCATTAAAGAAATAGTAACATTACTGTTTATGTCACACAAATTCTAATGTTGACTAAGATATAAAGAATGGAATGCCCATGCGCAGAGGGTAGGAGTAAGGCAAAAATCAAGACGATAGGTATGAAAGCAAACAATAAGAGAGAAATAAAAAGGCAAATAGAAGTAGCAACAACAGTAGGAGTAAAAACAGTGGGGAGGATATAAGGAGAATAAAGAAAAAAGAGAAAAATAGATGAGCAGACTCCTTCCAAACCGCGAGGTTACTCATCTCCCAGATTGTACTTACCGTAGTTACCGTATGAAAAGGGACAAATCATCCTACAGCATCAGGAGTAGGATATTTCAATTAATAAAAACATGCAGAAAATATTCATTTAAAAAGTAGCTGGTATGACAAAACAAGGGTGAATGTAAAAGGCAGAATAATAAAAGGTGGTAAGATCAGGAGCCACTTAACATTGTTAATACAAAAGCCTTACTATAAACCTGTGGCACAAGACTCAAAATACCAAAGAGACAAATATTATCTCTAGGACTATTTACTTCTAGTAACAGTTCACCCTTACACATGTCTTTTGGTGAGTTGACTAAAGACAATCAAGAGACCTCTCCTGAGCGTGCTATGCTAAAATTCACATATGTGTCTTTTGTAGTCCAAACACTTAGTACAAACACACAAAGTGGAAATAAATACACTGCAACATTAGGAATTCAGTCTAAGACTCTTTGACTGTGGGTGCACACACCCTTCCCATGGGCCCTCTACTAAAAACTGAATTTAACTTGAACCAGAAGAAAATCCGTGACTTCGGGCCGGGCATTTAGCTCAGCAGCTTAAGCGCCTGCCTGGCAAGCGCGAGGTCGTGAGTTCGATCCCCGGTACCGAAAAAAAAAAAAAAGAAAATCCGTGACTTCGGTCTGAATGTTAGCGCTGTCTGCAAGAAGCTAACAATTTCTGAGATTCTGCGTGAACTATTATTTTGACAGATGTTGCTTTGGGTTGCTTATATTTTGAACAGAAAGAAATAATGCCAGAAAAGTTATATCAATAAATCTTGTCCAAACCTTTTTCTTTGCCCCTGTATGTCATCCCACTGCTCACCCCCACCAAAATGAAATCATCTACTCAGAAGTAATGGCACACAAACAGACTCTTACATAGAATATTTCATCATATTATAACTGAAAAGTTCTCATTGCTAATGTAATTCATTTAAGACTTGATACATTGATTTCCACAACTCAATGAATCATTTTTAAATTGTTCCCAGAAGTGTGCTAAATAATGTCTTGGAGCTTGATTTTTATTTGCTTATAATTACAATAATTTATGAGTAAATTTCAAAGCCTATTAATTACAAATAACTATGCATTTGCAAAGTTCTAACTAAAATAGTTCTTTATGAAAATACATACTATGCATATAGACTGTTATTTTCAGATGTCTACAATATTGAAGAATAACATACTCTTCCTTAGAAAACAAAATCATGTCTATATTTTCTCAACATTTCATCTTCTATTTCCAAATATCGCCATCATTACAATAGCAGCATCCCCCCCCCCCAAGAGTGAGATCAAGATGGGCTAACTGCTCACTTGAATTTGTTTCTTCTCACTGATCAGCCTGGAGATTAAGTTACAGCAGAAAGGAAACAACTCTAACTATCATGAGATTTAATGGACAAATAGGAAAAAAGAAACAGGTAACCTCACAGTTAGATTTATTTCAATGCATTAAAGAAGATTGTAGTTGGGCTGGGCTGGGGATTTAGCTCAGTGGCTTAAGTGCCTGCCTGGCAAGTGCAAGGTTGTGAGTTCGATCCCTGGTACAAAAAAAAAAAAGAAAAGAAAAGAAAAAGAAGATTGTAGTTAATCAAAGGGTAATTTTGGAATCTAACTAATATTAAATTAGGAAAGCTATATGATTAATGAGTGTTGTTATAAACATCTAATAGTATCCATCATTTAATACATACAACATTCTTATTAGAAAGGTCAGAAATTATTCCATTTAAAGGATAAAGTTATGAAAGTTATGACATTGAAATTTGCCTAGTATTATGCTTTGATCAAGCAGCAGGCCTGAAATTCTGATGTGTGGTTATCTATCCTCTGAGCTGCCATGGTATTCCTATAGTACTGCTATACACTGCAATTCAAATGAGAGCCAATCAAACACTTCAAATGAACACCCACATAATGATTTCCTCCCCTTCTTATCCTTTCTTCACTGATATTAATTTTTTCAAATATTTTGTTTGTAAAGATACATACAATAATTAATACAGATGCATGACATAATCCAGCAAAACTTACATCTACATTCTCAGCAGGAGTTTATGATTTGGGTTCAGTGAGGACACCCAGGGAGCCTGCTGGCTTCTGAAACCATTAGCAAAAGTTGTATGTCATTACTCTGAGAAGCTCCTCGTCTGCGACCTTAGATTCTTTAAATGATGTAAGATGTGCCTTCTTCTTGATGTTTTAAGATTGTTAGCACAAAATCTTTACATTCACAACCTAAGATTTAAATGCCTAGAATTCTCTGGATTTTATTCAAGCATGAAACCCATTAATAGCATCAAAAGTCTGGTCAATCTTAAAAAAATAACACACTCAGGATATTTTATCAATGTGTCTCTCTATTTGTTGCTGCAGTTTTAAAACATTGCTCATGTTTCTCTCTTCCAGAGAATATACATACTTCAAAAAATGTAACATAATTGGGAATTGTTCAGATAAATAATTCATGACCTCCCAAATTATAGTGCACTGAGGAAACCATATCAACAGTGACACAAGTATTTAAAATAGTTATTATAAGATATCAATATATGTGTGATAAATCAGGTTGATATACATTGTTCAGAGCTGGCTTCACATTGTACCCTCAACCCAGCAGGGAAAAATAACTTTAGTGTCTAGTCTTTGGGTTTATTAGGACTGTCTCAATGGTGCTCATTCCACTGTGCTACAGTAGTATATGGTTACTAATGCTCACTGTAAGTTACTAACCATAGCATTCTCAGGAACTGTAATAAAGTTCTGCATAAATTCAAGTATAGGCAGTGGATTATATTTATTAAAAATGTATAGTGGTAAAACTTGGAACTTCTCAATCAAGTGATCATATAGACTCCAAAACAAAGACAGCTGATGCACCCAGTATGTTGCGTGTTTCTTTTTTCCCAAATGTGCTATTGCACAGGTTAGAGAGAAGGTTAGTGCTTAAGATCTACAAAAACATTTGAAAATTGGAAACAAAATA
Source organism: Dolichotis patagonum (assembly GCA_004027295.1). Lineage (NCBI taxonomy): Eukaryota > Metazoa > Chordata > Mammalia > Rodentia > Caviidae > Dolichotis > Dolichotis patagonum. Next base: position 22,516 of record PVJX010022306.1, read on the forward strand.
CTGGCTTCAAAATACAAAGAGTGAAAAACCTTTTGAGAAACACAGAATTTTTTTAAAGATACTCTGAACTTAAAATTGTAATAAGTGCCTCAATCATTTTACATGTTATAATAGTATAAAATTATACAATAGTTGCTCATGGAGTTAAACATCTTCATCTAACACAAATTCCTATACATGATATAGATCGCTGAGAAGCTTGAATCAACCCTATAAAATTAATTATGTTAGGTGAAACACTTTTTAAATTAATGCTTTGATGTGTTTTTACTATAAAATATTTTTATTTATTGTTGATATGGAAATAGTTTAATGTGTTTGATAGTTGGGTTAGGGCCTCCAAAAAAAAAATTTGAAAATGATAAATATTTTCAGTAGAACTTTATGATAGCTAATAACTCAGACAGCAGAGATAAAAACAAAAATAGCCCTTGGGATTCATAGGTAGATAACTGATTAGCTGAGAAGGTCTAGCCAGGCCAAAGTTATAAGTGCAACTTGTTCAATAAAGCAGTTAGTCTCAAAGGAGACTCAGTCTGAAGGATAAAGCTGCCGAGTACCCAGGGACATGAATCATTTTGAAAAAGTGGACCACATGCTCAGAGTACAAGCATTTCACAATTGCACAAAAAGAAATCAATTAGATGGCTGGTCCCCAGCAACCTTATCTATTAATTAAATACATCTTCAAGATATTCTAGTTGAGACTCTCAGTCAGCACTTTGGTCACTCAAGATCTCAAATACATATACAAGCAAACTGCCAAAATCATCAAGTGTTTGAAGAAAATTATTGGCAGGAAAAAACTATAAAAATAAACAGGAGGTGAAAAAAACAGCTAAATCAGAAATGACCAGAAAGAAAATTATATATTTGTTTCTTTGAGGGAAATCAAAGAATCTTGGAAAAGTTTCAAGACTTTATCACATCATACACAGATGGTCCTGTGATTTAAAAAAAAAAAAGCAAAGTTCTTAGAAACTAAAAGCATAACTGTTAAAATTCTAAAGAAGAAAAGGAAAGAGAGGCAGACAGAGACAAGACAGACAGATGACAATAATGGAAAAGTAGAAAACTGGCCAATGGCAAAGGATTGAATCACAATATCAGTTTAATGTAAGGAAAAATGTTCTTGCAAAACTCTAGATGTAGAGTAACAGTACAACCTCACTTCCCTATACTCCTCCTAAGTGGGTTCTTCAAGGATAATGTTACAAATTATCAGTAAGAAGAAATAAAATGCCTATGCAGGAAAAAAAAAAAAACAAATAAACTTGTAATAAGCTGCTAATCCAACAGAAATACAAAATACCAGAGGAAAAATATATGAAATGTGTTAAGGTTAAAGCTTTAAACTTGAAGCTTATACCTACCCACTTTCAAAATATGGAAAAAGAAATATGATAAGTAAATGAATTGAAAAGTTCATGACCAAATGAAAACTTGATATACAAGTACGAGAAACAAGCATAGAGAACAAATTCCATAGGGTAGTGATTAACATATTGGTTAACAGAATTTCATGTAAATATTTAAAAAACAAAAGCATAATTCAATAAAAATTAGTATTAAGAAATATCTGACAAAAAGGTATTCTTTGTAAAAAAAACTGCAACATTTTAAAAAAGAACTAAACTTAAACATTATTTACACATTGATCTAGAAACTGTAGTATAAAGAGGCTGAAGATTTGGGGAATAGATTAGAGGCAGAAGATGAGAGAATTTTCGTTCTTTGTATATTTCTTTATTATCTGAATCATTTCTGAGGACTAGGTATCATTCTGTAATTGCTTTTTAAAAATTAAAAATAGCTATGCCCATAAGATGGGCCTCATATTTATTATTTACCTACCTAAAAGGTTTATTGAACAAGATACTAAAAAATTACTTTCTTGGTAATTACAGGATTCAATTTAAATCAAATAAGCTCAGTATCAAGCAATAAGTATGAGGCCAGCTGATTCATTTTATAGCATCACTTAATTAATTTCTTACAGCATGAATTAGCATATAAATATTGATAATAGCTAAATAGATTGCAAACTAGCACATTTCATTGATTTTTATTTCCCTGGGCTCCATAATATATCATACAAAGATACAAATATTCTCTTATCATTCATACTTAAAGCAATTTAAAGGAAACTATCTGGGCTTTTAAAATCTTTCAATTGTTATCTCCATTCTTTCATCTTTATTTCTATTTTTTTCATCTTCCTTAGGCAGCCCCACAACTCACAAGGCCAGTCTTGTGGCTTATCAATTTTGTGATTGATAACTCTCAGATCCATTCATATCCATTTATCCAACTCATCACTCTGGCACTGACATCTGTCAGTTTAGAAATACAATCTGAGAACACTCAATATTGGGTGAACATAAACATTACTATTTCTTCTTTGTTTCTATCAAAAATTATTTTATTATAAAAACCTTGTAGATCCTGGTCCTTGTTCTTTTCCTTGATTCTACTTTTCCAATATTTTCTTCCAGTATTACCTCTTGTAACCTTTCTCATTTCTTGGCTCTCCTGTGAATACTGACTTGAATTTACTCTCATGATTTTGAAATTTAGACCACAAAGCCAAGGTTCTAGAAAAGAATCCCAAACTGCACCTAATGTGTGACCAAAAAGAAATCCTTTCCTCCTGGAACATTCTAGGGGTGCCCATGATTGCCCTCATTCTGGAACAAACCAGATGGGTAAGAGTTAATCATATTGTTAAAACTTTATGAAGGACATGATGCATCCATTTAATTCAGGAATAAGCTTTTTAAACACTTGCTACTTAATATAGAATCTTAAAGATTTTGAGATTTGTTCTATAAAATAGTTCTAATTTTTCTAAACCGGTTCTTCCCAATGAAGAGCACATTTTTCTCCAGGGGACACTTAGAAATATCCGGAGATCTATTCTGGCTGTTGTAAATGGGAGGTTTCCGTGGGATGCTCCTAAGCATTTACAATGCACAGCACATCCCTGCACAGCAGGGAATTCATCCCAAGTGGGAATAATGCTGAGGTCAGATGCTTTGAGATAGACTCTATCTAGTTACCAGTTGCACTATGACAGGAAAATTGTGCCTTTGCACACTAAAGCAAACAAATATTTCTAATTCTCTTTTTCTTTCTGACACTTTACCATCCCTTATAGACTAGGACATCTGGCATCACTGAGATAAAAAGATAAGAAAATTCACAAGTAAGAACATTTCAGACTGTACATAACTCCTCATATTCCCATTTTTCCATCCTGAACAGAGTAAAACTTTGTTTTAAAGATGTATGAAAGCATTGTCCACCTGCAGCAGGTGAGGATGAGAGCCCTAGAGTCATGGCAATGCCCAGTGGACTTCCGATGAGTGATTAACAGTCTTTGTCATAGAAAAGCACTGGTACGCTGGAGTACATTTTTCTGCACTATAATCCAGACTATTTTTCTACCATCCAGCTTTAAATTCCAAGCCATTCTTACACATGGCATTGTAAAATTACAGACATGTAATAATATAGGTGTGTGTGTACACATATATGTAGACAGAGAGTGAAGCAAAGAGACAGAAACAGAGCCAGAGCAGAAGTGAGACTGAAAATGAAAGAGGGGGCAGAGGGAGGGAGGGACAGAGAGAGGCAGAGGGCAGAGATTGGGAGAGGAAGAGAGCGATCTCAAATCTGCTTTAGTTTGAAATGGATCAAATGAAACAAATGGCTTAATAGTTAAAAATTTTAATATGCAAAACTGCTCTTTAACCTTTTATGCGTTTAAAAAATGAGAATGTTGTAAACATAAAAAATACCCTTGCTACTGATACTGGACAGAGATTAACGTTCTGTTCCACAGTTATGTATCATCATGGTTTGTGTCTAGAAGCCCCCTCAAAGCCTCATGCGGTCACAGGGCTTTCTCAGAGGAGGCTGAATCCAGAGTGCGATGCTGGAATTGAGGGTGTGTGATTAGTGAGTCCAACCACCCTAACCCAACAGAGTGGATAAGACGGAAGGGACAGAAAGATGCCGTTAGCCGCCCTTGTTGCTTTTGCTGTCTTCCACTGCCTTGAATGGTGGCCTCTGCCATGCCTCCCTGTCACGGAGCCAACCAATTATGAATTGAAACCTCTGTGAACTGTGAACCAGATAAACCTTTCTCCTCTCATTTTGGGCATCAGGTGTTTTGCTCAGCAATGACAAAAGTAACAGACCTGTATTTACAGGTATTATTGTTGTAAGAATCAACATGTTACAGATAAAACTGAAGCCCATTTTCCCACTGTTCAGTTTTTGCTTCATGTACACACTTGATTGGGATTCCATGCATACACAGGAATTACTCTCTTTTCATTAAAAAACTCTGCATTTTATACAATACCTTTTTTGGGAATTTGGATAATACTTCATTCCGGATAACATTTCCTTTAAAGTACTGTCTTGGTATTACTGTGAAAGTATTCTTTGTGACAAGTCTTTCTCTATAGTGTTGATTTTTTCTTTTCCCTGTCTTTGTCCTCCTCCCCTCTTCCTCCTTCTCCTCCTCTTTTTCCTCCTTCTTTGCTTTAGTACTGAGGCTTGAACCCAAGGTATTTGTATTAAGCTACATTCCAATCTTTTTTTGATTTTTTATTTTGAGATAGAATTTTGTTAAGTCACTAAATTGCCCAGTGCTGGGCTCAGACCTGAGACTTTCCTACCTCAATGTCCCAGAGTACTGAGATTACAGGCATGTACTACATGGCTCAGCAAAAATTATTTGCTTATAACTTTATTTTTACTTATTAACAGACATCACATAAAAATAAAAACTGAATCATTGCTTTTCCTATTTTCATGTAAGGAATCATTTAATTTTTTTCTATACATGGGTGGGTATTAAACCAAGTCCTTAGGCAAACCTATATCTGATCTGGAATCTTCCACAGCAAGATATTCTCACCTTGTTTCTAGAGTGTGAGAACATTTTTAAGCTCAAAGGTGTATTTGTAAATTTTTGAAACATTTTATTAAATGTTATTTCTATGAACAGAGATGACAAAGTTCACATTATTTAATTCAGTTATATTAAGAACATTTTAGTTCTAAAATACATGTCTAGCAAAATGACAATATTAAATTCCTAACATTTATGAGTTCAGTAGAGATATAAGAAGATTTGTATTGATAGATTCATTGGTTGATTGATTGATTGATTGATTGATTTTTGTGGTACTGCATAATGAACCCAAGGCCTTTACACTGAGCTCCATTCCCAGACCTTTGGAATTTTAGTTTGTTTTTGAGCTAGGGTGCAATTGCTAGGTCGCTTTCTATGCTCAAATTTGTAATCTCTCACACCTCCCAGAGTGCTGGGATGAACAGGCGTGAGCCACCATATCCTGTGAAGTTGTGTTTTGTTAAACACATCTACATTTACACAAAATGTGAGCTTGTACATACAATACAGATGATGAATATTCTAATTTTAAATGAGATTCTTTAATACTTCTTACAATAACCATAAGATTGCTTAGGTGCATGAACCAACGTGTTGGGCAGCAGAAGATTAAATATTCTTCCAAATCATGGTTAACTGTTTTGGAGACTAAATTTACGATTATGTGTATGCCCTCTGTGCATGACCAGCCTCGTAAGACTAGGCTGGGCCGATTGGGAAAAAATTAAGATAAGGGGATCGTACTGAAAGTTATTAAGAATTTCAAGAGAGTGACAGCGGAACAGTAAAGCAAGAACAGGGCCCTTCTGAGCGTGAAGTCCTGTGTGACTGCAGAAGTCACGTGCCACTAATCAGGCTTTACTTCTACAAATAATACAAGGCTCAGTAAACTAATCCAAACATTTGCTCAATGTGTTTATTCATTTTCTATGCCCAAAATACTGTGACGGGATATGACAAAAGAGAACATTTGTAATAAAATTATTACGTGAATATTAAATTAAAATTAGTAACATTGTTGATTTTAAAAATAAAATGCATACAATTCCAAAGATGCAATATGAATATTCAGTTTCTGTAAAAAGAATTCACTCGTGGCTGCTTGGATTTCATTAGTGCATAACTTTAAAATTCTGGAATCTACTATAATGATTCTGTAACTTGTCATGCAATACAGGTTAAGGAATCCTCTTTTTTTTTTTTTTTTTTGTACTAGGGATCAAACTCAAGACTTCACACTTGCCAGGCAGGTGCTTATGCTGCTGAGCTAAATCCCCAGTCCAGGAATTCTTAAAGTGTTGTGGAGTTACAGAGCTAGGACTTGGAGTTAGAACAGAATACTGAGAGCCAGCTAGCAAAGTATCAATGAAAGCAGACCCAGGCTACATGCATACATTTCAAGTATGTTAGTGGAAATTCTTTTCTCTTTTCCTTTTTTCTTTCTTTCTTTGTTATGTATTTTTAGTTCTGCCACATAGGGAACACAAGATGGAGAAAGTTTCCGTGCTCCAGCAGGTTCATCAGCAGGAACAGCTGGAGCCTATATATAGGTAAGGCTCTAAACACAGCAGTTAGCATGGTTAAGACTTTCAACCTAGAAGCTTCCATTCTGATGTCTAACGTTAATGTTTAAAATTTCAAGCCAGGGTCAGCAAACAGGTATGTCAGAAACAGAACACAAATAGACTGCTGGCATCACAAGAATAGAAACCAAGGAAAGTGACTGGAAGTGAGATAATATCATTACCAGAGCTACAACATCATGGGTTCTGAGTCAAGTTGTTTTAAATTTTGAAACTTGGCTTCCCCACTGACTCTACAGATGACTTTCACTAACTTCTTTTAATTCATTCAGCCTTAGTTTTCTTATATATGCTATGCATTGGCTGAGATGACACAGACAAAATGTTTAGTTAATACCAACACAATAACATGTACTCAAAAGATACTGAAGGACAAAGATTCTTTTAGAAATTAACAACCAATTGTATTCGAAAGAATGAAAACTGGCTGAGGAACAGGAGAACTTGGTTCTTTACAAGCATTAGCTCTACCTTAATGTTTCCCAAACTTGTGCATATATTTGAATCCTGTGAGGAGAGGGGGCACTTCTGATATCACTGATCCTTATACCATTCCCTCAGGCTAGGATTTAATTAGGATGGAATGGAGACTCATCTTGGAATCATTACAACAACCCTTAGGTAAAACAAGCTCAGAAACCACCATTTTGACTTGTCTTGTGAAATGGTGAAATTCATGAAATCTCAGGATAAGGATTGTGTGTTTGGTCAGTAGTACTGGATTCAAAGCTAGAAATAATTGGGTGTAAATAAGATTTTAATAAATCACTAATTCTGCAATGTTAAGCAACGTAGTTTCTCTAAGAGTTTAGATTTTTTTTTCATGAATAAGGCATTTAAAATTATGAACCTCAGAAGGTTATTATAAAAACAAAATTTAAAAATCTATATAAAATGCAAAATGGTCAGTGATTAACACATGATTAAACATCTAAAAATGTAAACTATTATTACCATTATTATTACTAATTTGTAAGCACATCACAAACTACTTATTGAATTCATGTTTTGCACCAATATTTCCATATTGATTTCTTGACTTGAACATTGATTTTTAAATATTAAAACGAGCAACATGATGTTTCAACCTGGGATTACTCTATGAATTTGTTTCCTCAGCTGCTCAAAATTTCAGAGAACACTAATAGCATCAAGAAATAACACAATTTGTGTTGCCTATGTTGTCCGGTTCTAATCTGCTCTGTACTGACCTCTTTTGTCTTATTCTCTTTAAAATAAAATGGGAAAAAAAAGGAATAACACAGCAGTCTGTGATGCTAGCTCAGTTCTTTATACCTAAAACAAATACACTGCAAAGGAAATCAATAAAAAAGAAATGACACATCATAAATTTCTAAGATTGCCAAATAAACAGTATGTACAGTGAATCCTATTAGAAAGCTACAGTTCTAAAAGAATAATATTTGTCCTAAAGAATCTCACCATGCTCTACATTACAGAGAGAGAGAGTGAGCAGAAGTTGAAGAAGAAAGTAAATTTCAACATTTAAAAATTAGAAAAAAAACTCTATAAATATATAGCATTACCTATTCTTTCAAATCACCCATGCAAAGTTACCAAGAAGGCAAGTGAATTTTGTTTCCAAGGCTACTGTGGTCTGTATGCAAGCCTTCATTCCCTTATTGATTTGGCGGAAATCAGCTATGGGTTACACAGTAGGGAACAGAGAAGT